>JBBPBX010001183.1:0-10320 GCA_038048925.1 Garcialebias charrua | reverse complement strand
TATATATATATATATATATATCTTTTTTGTGCGAATTGCTATGTCATTCAAATAAAAAAATTTTGGATTAAAGAGGTGGAAATGAAACATTTTTTCCCCCAGATTAATCGAAAAATAATCGACCGATTAACCCATTATTGAAATAATTGTTAGTTGCAGCGCTAAATGAGATGCAGCTTTTAAGACAATATTGTGTTACAATCTATTCCTTCTGTGGCAAAAATCTTATGAAACTGTTGCATACGTACATGTAAGTTTTGGTTTTCGTATTACCAGATGTAACCGGTCATCCTCATAGTTGTCCTTTCTTGTTAACCAAACTTCTTGTCAGCATTATCCTAAATGAAAAGCACCTGACAGGTTTGTGTGGGGTTCACTAACCTGTGACAATGCTACATACTTCATTTGTGTGTGTGTTTGTGTGTTTTCTCCCTCCTAAGTGCATCTGCTGTTTTTAAAGCACATGCCTCATTTATGTCAGTGTTATGTCATGAAAATACAGTATTGCACTGTAAGACTTGAAGTGATTGAGTTGTATAATTTCATTGTGCAGTTGTTCATACTTATTTTACTAGACACAAACCATTCTGCTCTAACACAGGTTTAAGACGAAACACGTTTGTTTTCTATTTAGATTGTGATGGTTACTATTTAGATTGTGATGGTTACATTTTGTTTTGTACACATTTGACTTGTGTGCATTTGTTAAAATATCCTCACTGTTCTTTTCCCTTTTTTATTTCTATTCACAGCAATATGGCTTGGATATCACAGATGAGAACCAGGTGCTACTTGTCAGCCGTGTGAAGAGAAGAGTCCCTGCTGGACTGACTCCTCCTGGACCAGCTATGCTTGTGCCAGAGCTCTGCTATCTGACAGGTTCATCTTTATCCTGCACCATGACCTTACTATAAAGCAATGGTTGTTTCCTCCTGTTGCATCAGTATGAAAAGTTTAGCCCAATTAACAATGACTTTGTTTTTAAAACACAATCTAGTTTGGTCAGATGCAGAAAAACCTCTAAACTTTTTGTGTAGCTAATAGTTTACAAAAGTTGGGTTTATTCAAATGAAATTCTTTGTAAATTATTTGGTGAAATATTTTGAAATTTAAGCTAAACCTTTTTTTGAAGGCCTGACGGACAAGATGAGAAAGGATTTCACCATCATGAAGGACTTGAGTACCCACACCAGACTGAACCCAGATCAGAGGGAAACGCGTCTGAACAGTTTTATGGCCAGCATACAACAGTATGTCATTTAAAGACAATTTTTTCATGATCAAATGTTTTGTGCTTTCACATTTGTAGTGTCAAGCTCTAAAATAGTGCAACTGTACTGTATAACACATATAAAAACTTTATTAAGCATCCACCAAACATTATACAATATGGTCAATGCTGCCTCGGACTGTTCACAAATGACAGATTTGGATACGTCCCACACTGACGTGAGCTTTCAGAAATGAAGCGAGCTTTGTGGAACCATAAGTGGCGTAGAGCTGAACTCAGCTGTTACTGTGGGGTGCGATGAGTAAATGTGTGGCACACCTCTCCCTGTAATCATTTTCAAAACTTGATAAAAGTAGTGAATCTTTTTTTTTAACTTTTTTTTTTCAAACTAAATGAAAAGTTGCTGTGCTTCATCATTAATCTGAATAAAACCGTTTGTTGTTAAATTATGTGACCTGGTGGTTGCACAGACCTTATGTCACCATCACATCAATGATCTGCAAAGCTAGCTTACTTTTTCACTTGCTGGCCATTTTGGCTCTAGTAATACCTCACTTTTTCATTCATTCAACCTTTATTTAGACAGGTTACACAAAGGAACTTCAACCCACATTGATCCTTCAAAAAAGAAAAATAAAAAAAATTGTTTGTGTACCGTATTTTTAGGCATATAAGTTGCAGGGGGAGGATGCCGGTCAGACCTGGCAGACCCAAACGTATCGTGAGGGTCTGCTGGGAACGTCTGGCAGAGTCTCCCGTAAGACGGAGCTTTAACTCCCACCTCCGGGAGAGCTTTGAACACGTTCCGAGGGAGGCGGGGGACATGGAGTCCGAGTGGGCCGTGTTCCGCGCCTCTATTGTCGAGGCAGCTTATCGGAGCTGTGGCCGCAAGGTTGTTGGTGCCTGTCGTGGTGGCAACCCTCGAACCCGGTGGTGGACACCGGCAGTGAGGGATGCTGTCAGGCTGAAGAAGGAGTCCTATTGGGCCTTTTTGGCTTGTGGGACCCCGGAAGCAGCTGATAGGTACCGGCAGTCCAAGCGGCATGCGGCTCGGGTGGTTGCTGAGGCAAAAACTCGGGCGTGGGAGGAGTTCGGAGAGGCCATGGAGAATGACTTCCGTACGGCTTCGAGGCGATTCTGGTCCACCATCCGGCGTCTCAGGGGGGGAAAGAGGTACGAGACCAACACCATTTATGGTGGAGGTGGCGTGCTGCTGACCTCAACTCGGGATGTTGTGAGTCGGTGGGCGGAATACTTCGAAGACCTCCTCAATCCTACTGGCACGTCTTCCACTGAGGAAGCAGAGCCTGGGGACTTTGGGTCGGGTTCTCCGATCTCTGGTGCTGAGGTCGCCGAGGTGGTTAAAAAGCTCCGCGGTGGCAAGGCTCCGGGGGTGGATGAGATTCGCCCGGAGTTCCTTAGGGCTCTGGATGTTGTAGGGTTGTGTTGGCTTACGCGACTCTGCAATATCGCGTGGACATCGGGGGCAGTTCCCTTGGATTGGCAGACTGGGGTGGTGGTTCCCCTATTTAAAAAGGGGGACCGTAGGGTGTGTTCCAACTATAGGGGGATCACACTCTTAAGCCTCCCTGGTAAGGTCTATTCAGGGGTTCTGGAGAGGAGGGTCCGTCGGATAGTCGAACCTCGGATTCAGGAGGAGCAGTGTGGTTTTCGTCCTGGTCGTGGAACACTGGACCAGCTCTACACCCTCAGCAGGGTCCTGGAGGGTGCGTGGGAGTTTGCCCAACCAGTTTACATGTGTTTTGTGGACTTGGAGAAGGCATTCGACCGCGTCCCTCGGGGGGTTCTGTGGGGGGTACTCCGGGAGTATGGGGTACCAGGCCCTTTGATAAGGGCTGTTAGGTCCCTGTACGACCGGTGTCAGAGCTTGGTCCGCATTGCCGGCAGTAAGTCAGGCTCGTTTCCGGTGAGAGTTGGACTCCGCCAAGGTTGCCCTTTGTCACCGATTCTGTTCATAACTTTTATGGACAGAATTTCTAGGCGCAGCCAAGGTGTTGAGAGGATCCGTTTTGGTGACCTTAGAATCGCTTCTCTGTTTTTTGCAGATGATGTGGTCCTACTGGCTTCATCAGTTCGTGATTTACAACTTTCACTGGAGCGGTTTGCAGCCGAGTGTGATGCGGCCGGGATGAGGATCAGTTCCTCCAAATCCGAGGCCATGGTCTTGAGCCGGAAAAGGGTAGCATGCCCTCTCCGGGTCGGGGAGGAGGTCCTGCCCCAAGTGGAGGAGTTTAAGTATCTCGGGATCTTGTTCACGAATGAGGGAAAACTGGAGCGTGAGATCGATAGGCGGATAGGTGCAGCGTCCGCAGTGAAGCGGGCGCTGTACCGGTCTGTCGTGGTGAAGAGAGAGCTGAGTCAAAAGGCAAAGCTCTCAATTTACCGATCGATCTACGTTCCCACCCTCATCTATGGTCATGAGCTTTGGGTTATGACCGAAAGAACAAGATCTCGGATACAAGCGGCTGAAATGAGTTTTCTCCGCAGGGTGGCTGGACTCTCCCTTAGAGATAGGGTGAGAAGCTCAGTCATCCGGGAGGGACTCGGAGTAGAGCCGCTGCTTCTCCACATCGAGAGGAGCCAGTTGAGGTGGCTCGGGCATCTGGTTAGGATGCCTCCTGGACGCCTCCCTGGTGAGGTGTTCCGGGCATGTCCCACCGGGAGGAGACCCAGAGGAAGACCCAGGACACGCTGGAGGGACTATGTTTCTCGGCTGGCCTGGGAACGCCTTGGGATTCCCCCGGAGGAGCTGCTCCAAGTGGCTGGGGAGAGGGAAGTCTGGGCCTCCCTACTTAGGCTGCTACCCCCGCGACCCGACCCCGGATAAGCGGAAGAAGATGGATGGATGGATGGAAGTTGCAGTTTTTTGCCAAATTAGCATGTCCTGCGACTTATATGGCGAAGCAACATATTTATGGATCCCCCCCCCAATATTTTTAGAGCAATATTTGGCTGAGATATGACCGTTTCCATTCATTCTGACGGAAAAAATGGAGCAGTACCACTTTCGGCCGCTAGGTGTGCTAAAGGGCCCTCTAGGCTTTTGACAACTGCCGGTGTACCTGTAGGCATACCCCAATATTTGTTTATTCCAGACCCGTCAAAATCCCATCAGCCCGCGCCAAAAATGTCACATTGAGTAGGAGAAAAGAAAGGACGACCACAACAATTGAGAAAAATGCCACCAAAGAGGAAATCGTATTCTGCTGAGTTCAAGCTGCAGGTAATACAATTTGCAGCTGAAGACGGCAACCGTGCAGCTGATCACAGGTTCAGAGTGAGCAATAAGCTGGTTAGAGACTGGAGGAAGGCGGAGGTCACCCTAATGGCTATGAAGCGGTCGAAGAGGGCGAACCGCGGGAGCAAGGCAAGGTGGCCAGCTCCGGAGGAAAAAGTGAAGACGGGGGTGCTGGAGGAGTGAGCATCTGGCAGAGAGTTGTTCACGGTGCACTTACGTCTACACGCCATGGCAGTTGCCAAGGAGTTGGACATCACCGAGTCTGCGGGTGGACCGTCGTGGTGCTTTGGATTTATGCGCCGGAGCCATCTCCATCAGAGTGCGGACCTCCATGTGCCAAAAGCTGCCAGCTGATTTTGCAGAAAAGGTGGCGAGTTTTCGCACCTTTGTGGACAGGCAGGTGCAGGAGCACAGCGTCTCGCCTGACCACATAATAAACATGGATGAGGTTCCGTTAACTTTTGACATCCCCATGGGACGGAGTGTGGCGCAGAAAGGGGAAAAAAGCGTGAACATCTTCACCACAGGTCACGAAAAGTCCCACTTCACTGTGGTGCTGGCATGCTGAGCGGAGGGGTCAAAGCTGCCACCCATGGTGATTTTTAAACGGAAAACCATGCCGAAGGAGTTTTCCCCACGCGTGGTAGTGACATTTAATGAGAAGGTGTGGATGGAAACAAACATGATGAACGTGTGGCTCACAAAGTGTTACACGAAGCGGACAGACAGATTATTTTAGAGCAAAAAAAAAAAAGCCCTGCTGGTGATGGACAGCACGTGGGTGTACATCACGCCGCAATTTAAAGATAAAATAAAAGCATTCAACTCCATTCCTGCTATCATCCTGGGAGGCTTGACCAACGTGCTTCAGCCTCTGGACATTTCTGTCAACCGCAGCTTCAAAGCAACTCTGCGCCGCCTTTGGGAGGAGTGGATGGAGAACGGTGAGTACAGCTTCACGGCTACGGGACGGATGCGCCACGCGACGTTCCAGCAGGTCTTCGGATGGATCGATAAAGCGTGGACCTCTGTCACCAAACAGACCCGTGACAGATTACTGTATAAGCCATCATTTCCCACTGACTGGATTTCAAGACACAGCAAGGCATCTTCTCGACAATAAAACATCTTTGTTGGAGCGCGAGATTTAGCCAATCAGTCTCAAGACAGACTATAGTGGGCGGGGACGACAGCAAAATCTTTGAACTGAATAAAGTAAAAAAAAAAAAAAAACTCAGCCGCAGCGCGAGTTCAGGGCTCTGGTTCAACAGAGTGAGTGGGGAGGCGGAAACGATTAGAGGCGGTGTTTTACAAATGACTGACGCAGAGAAAATTGTTCGACCAAGTCCTAAAGTGTGGGAGCTCCACGCTTCATAAATAAAAAATAAAAAAAACTGCGTGACATGTGCTTTGAAAAGTGACAACACTACATGGGAGAACCAACGTAAACATGACCAAGTCGTAAAATAACAGCAGTAAGTCTCTTCATTAAACCATTTGTTCTGTTTCAAAGTGAGAAAACATAATGTCAGTGTCTGCTCTGTTTTGAACACCTCTTTTTATTTTTTGACTACCATCTTTTTAGTGTATGTCCTAATTATATTAAAGTCAAAGGTTGTTAAAGAGCAAATTATTCTTAATGCTGTAGATCAGGGGTCACCAACCTTTTTGAAACTGAGAGCTACTTGGTGGGTACGGAGTCATACAAAGGGCACCAGTTTGATAAACTCTTTGGAAATAAAGCATAAATTGAAAAAAATGTATAATAAACACATTTTTTAGAACGTATTTTTAAGATAGACATTTTAAAATATATATAAATACAAAAAAAGAACAACAACTGAATAAAATGAAATTTTAAATGCAGCTTAGTAGTGAGTTGTGCTATTTTTAGAACAGGTCCGAGGGCACCCCAAATGGTCCTTGGGGGCACCCGGGTGCCCGCGGGCACCACGTTGGTGACCCCTGCTGTAGATCATACCTGTCAAGTCTCTCGTTTTGGCCGGGAAACTACCGTATTTTACCCCTCTTTCCCGTCGTCATCCCGAATAATTATTTTCCCGGAAATTTCTCGTATTATAATATTCTTAAAAAAAACATTCCAGTGCCTCTGAATCATGTAACTAGCCTCGCAAGAACTGCCACCTGCAGTAGCCTCGGTGGAAGTTCTCGCGATGTTTGTGCTGGCCGCGGGAGCAGCAAACCCGGAAAAACACAGAGATGGATGTAACGAGATGTAACGAGAGAAAAGGCGTCTCTGGCCAAAAAAGTTATGACTTCGTGTAAATATCTTGAAAAATGGGACAGCGAATTTACTTTTCCTAAAAGAAGAGTAGGGTGGGGGGTACAATTTCGCGTTTTGTAAGATTTGTAACTGCGACTTTAGTGTCTCATGGGGGAAGGAACAGTGTCCGTCAGACTGCCGAAATCAGACTCCATGAAGCGGACTGACGAGAGCAACGCACCCCTGAAGCCACGGAGCTCGAATATCCAACTTCCAACGTAAAACTAACTTTACTGCAGTGTTCGACTGCATGAAAAATCTGTCAAGCACAAAGCTAGGCCTATCAGAGTGTGATCACATTGTATTGTATTGTATAATTTTATTCATTTCATATTAAAAACAATGACAATTTTTTAAAAAGAAAAATTAAACCTAACATAAAATGAAAGGAAGCAGAAGAAGAAAACATTTCTTATCATATCTGCTCCTTATCAAACAATGTTTGTTTATGTTTATGTTTATTAAATTTGTTCATTTTTTTTACAGAAGAAACAATACAAGACAATCTCATTAAATGATAGTGTACAAAATGTAAAAAAAATGAAAGGTAGCAGAAAGAAGAATAAATCTTATTATATCTGCCCCTTACTTACAACAATCAGATTAAACAACAATAATCAGCCATGTAAACAATAATAATCTTCAACCAACTTTTTCAACAATCAGATTTAACAATAATAATCTTCAACCAACAGTACAAAATGACTAACTCTTTCTAATTTTCTAATTGATACAATACACATTAACAACAGTACAAAATGACTAACTCTTTCTAATTTTCTAATTGATACAATACACATTACGCTATTTCATATTTTTTTTTAACACATTTGTTTTGATCATTTTTTTAAATGTAAACATTGACTTGGCATTTTTAACTACATTCTCCAAGCCATTCCATAATCTAATTCCCTGGATTGAGGTAGAACGTCCCTTCAAACTGGTTCTGAATTGTGGTTTTACAAACAACTCTGTCCCCTTAAGATTATAACAACTTTGTCTTTTAACAAAGTGCATTTGGATATTTAAAGGTAATGCATTATTTTGAGCTCTATACATAACTGATAAGATATTATAGCAGGGGTCACCAACATGGTGCCCGCGGGCACCCGGGTGCCCCCAAGGACCATTCGGGGTGCCCTCGGACCTGTTCTAAAAATAGCACAACTCACTACTAAGCTGCATTTAAATGTTCATTTTATTCAGTTGTTATTATTTTTTTGTATTTATATATATATTTTAAAATGTCTATCTTAAAAATATGTTCTTAAAAATATGTTTATTATGCATTTTTTCAATTTATGCTTTATTTCCGAAGAGTTTATCAAACTGGTGCCCTTTGTATGACTCTGTACACACGAAGTAGCTCTCAGTTTCAAAAAGGATGGTGACCCCTGTATTATAGTCTACCAAATCATGGAACTTCAATAACTTTAGGTGATAGAATAATGTACTTGATGGATGACGATAATGCTTTCTAGTGATAATTCTTACAGCTCTTTTCTGTAATACAAAAATAGGTTTTGTGATTGTTTTACACGCATTCCCCCAAACATCAATGCAATAGATTAAGTGTGGAACAATGATTGTGTTATACAACAAATATAGAGCTTTATCATTTAATAGGTCTCTGACTTTGTACAGTACTGCAATCGATTTAGCTATTTTTATTCTTACAGAATTTATGTGTTGTTTCCATGTCAGTTTGTCATCAATGATAACACCCAAAAACTTCACCTCACTCACTCTACAAATCTCAACATCCTCAATTTTGAGTGGGACATCAACAGTTTTCTTTTTATTACCGAATATCATGTAATTAGTTTTCTCTAGATTTAATGATAATTTATTTATTTTAAACCAAGTTTGTATCTTGACAAATTCTGTCTTTATCAATTCCAACATTTGTTCTATATCTTCACCTAAACAGAAAAAAGTGGTATCATCAGCAAAAAGTACACATTTAAGGAGTCCTGACACATTTACCAAGTCATTCACATATAAAATAAAAAGCTTTGGTCCAAGTACAGAGCCTTGGGGAACTCCACATGTGATATTACAGAGGTCAGATCTTACATCATTTATTTGTACAAATTGTTTCCTATCTTTTAAGTAGCTAGATACCCACTGTAATGCTGGTCCTCTAATACCATATTTGTTCAGTTTTTCTAGGAGAATGGTGTGATCAATAGTATCGAATGCTTTTTTTAAATCAACAAAAATACTGATACAATATTGTTTTTGATCGACAGCAGTAGTTATTTGTTCCATTAATTCCATGAGAGCCATTGATGTAGAGTTTTTTGCTCTAAACCCATACTGACTGTTGCTTAGAATATTTTGTTTATCTATAAATTGGTCTAGTCTGTTTACAAATAGTTTTTCAAGAATTTTTGAAAACTGTGGTAATAAGGATATAGGTCTATAATTGTTGAATACACATTTATCACCATTTTTAAAAAGAGGAACGACCTTAGCTACTTTCATATTATCTGGAAATATTCCTGTTGAAAATGATAAGTTACATATGTATGTGAACGGCTCAATAACATGGCTCATTATGTCCTTCACAAACATCATATCCATGTCCACCCAGTCTTTCGATCTCTTGTCTGTAAGATGTTTTACTACATTCATTATTTCCTCTTTGTTAGTTCCATTTAGAAAAATACTATTTGCACAACCTGTAATTGAGTGGGTCACATTTTTATCTACTTTTGGTATCTTAGCTGCAAGGCTTGATCCAACATTCACAAAATATTGATTAAATTCATTTACAATTTCATTTTCATCATGAATTTCATCGTCGTCTTTTACAAAATATTTTGAAATACCAGTTTTTGCTTTATGATTCTTCAGGACACTATTCATTACTCGCCATGTTGCTTTCATATCACCATTACTTTTATCTAATAATTTACTATAATATTCTTTCTTATGTTTCCTTATAATCCCTACTAATTTATTTTTATACTTTTTATATTTTTCTTCAGCGCTCTGACTTCGCAATTTCAAGAAACATGAATACAAATAATTCTTTTTTTTTACAAGCATTTCTCAACCCTTTTGTCATCCATGGTTGATCAATCGTATTTCTCTTTGTGTAATTTGTTTGCACACAATTCTTTTCATACAGAGCTTCCAAGATATTCATAAACTCATCATATGCTCTGTTCGCATCATCAACATACACATCATTCCAGTCTTGTTTATCTAGATCCTCTTTCAATTTTTCCAAAACTTTTTTTGACGTGTTTATGATCTTTTTCTTCATTGCGACTGCTTTTGTGATGCTTTGATCATTTTTATAGATTGTGAAAACTGGTAAATGATCACTTAGATCGGTCGTTAAGATACCACTTATCACGTCCCCATTTGTTATATTTGTGAAAATATTATCAATTATTGTGGCACTATGAGTTGTAATTCTTGTTGGCTTTGATATCACTGGATACATATTTAAACTGTACATTGAGTTTATAAATGTGCTTATGTTATTTGAATCTGTTTTATTTCCCATATCAATGTTAAAGTCTCCACACAAAA
>JBBPBX010001182.1:92393-107881 GCA_038048925.1 Garcialebias charrua | reverse complement strand
GTCAAAAAGTTCAGCTCTTTATGAAAAAACTAAAACTGATTGTGAACAAGTCCTGGAGCTGATTTAAGCTGATTTGAGATTTGTTTAATGTAAAGTGCGTTATAAATAAAAGTTATTATTATTATTATTATAAGCCCTGCCCTGATGATGAGTGGGAGATTCAACCGTTCAAGAGGTATTGTTCTTTCATTATAATTATTATTTATAATTTATTATTATTTAAAATCATAATCTTATTAACTTATTTTTTTTAACCTCTGTTTTTTATTTCCAATATTTCCAGTTACAGAGGTAGCATCTCTCTTCCACTTCAGGGAAATCCACCAGAGATCACCTGCTGCAGCTAAGAAGTGTGTGATGACTGAACTGAACTCTGAACTGTTCCAGGACCTGTCCCACCAAGAAGAGGTTGTGAGTAATGAGGACAAATACAGCCACACTGCTGCTACTGGACAAAAACTTTATTAGTTAAGATTGTAAACAGTCTGTTGCTGCTTATTGTTCTGGTTCTGACTGTTATTGTATTCATTAAGATTTTTATTATTTTTAATATAATTTATTTATTGTAGAGTGCTGTTTATTTAAAATATCATCCAAATGGGTCACTTTTATTTATTACTACAATACAATACAAACATATTTTTGGCATATTTTCAAAATAAACATTTTGTAAGTCTTTATTTTGTCTTTTTTTTTTGTACCGAAAATAAACCGAAAATAAACCGAACCGAGCCCTCCTTGTAATTGAACCGAACCGAAATGTGATTTTAGCGTACCGTTACACCCCTAATATATATATATATATATATATATATATATATATATATATATATATATATATATATATATATATATATATATAGTATATATATATATATAGTATATATATATATATATATATATATATATGTATATTTATAATAATCTACTGCAAAGTCATGGATATTATGTGTCTTTTGTGCATATGTGTTTTGTTGCTGTGTTCTGTCATGTACTTCGCAGGATTGCAGATGGCGGTTGGGTGTGTTTGCCTTGTGCTCTTTTTGTGGATTTTTGTTTTGTGGTCTTACTTTTTGTCTTTTCTTTTCTTTCTATAAAAAATGATATTGGTGTGAAGAGGATGGCTGTGAGGTGAGAAGGGAGGCCATCCATAAAGGAAAAAAAACAAGCTGAGAACTACAATGTAGAAAAAGTATTACACAATGCTTACTAAGTGGAGTCAATTGCAGGACCAAATATTATTTGTATTTTATCATTCAAAATATGAACCCTCTTTAATAACAGTTTTTCATATTTAAATATATTCAGGTTTGTTTTCTAACAGCTCAGTTAAGTAGGGACTATCACTTTCTGAGAACATAAACTAATTGGTAGAGCTACCTTTTTTGTGTTTTGCTCTGCAGATGAACACAACAGCTTGAAAACACAGTTTTCAGTTTGGTTCTATTTATACTTGTATTTGTAACTTAAGGAAAGTATAAATATCTCACTTCTACCCCCACAGAAAACCAAGGGGACATGGAGTTTCCACGGTAAGTTCTCTTTCAATTTTTCTACAATACAATCTTCCGTCTTTAAAATTTTTTGATGGTGATTGTGAAATAATCTACATGAAAATGGTTTTGTAATTCTTATTTTTCTTAAGCCAATTACTTTTAGATGTACAGTGGTGCTAGAAAGTTTGTGAATCCTTTAGAATTTTCTATATTTCTGCATAAATATGATCTAAAACATCATCAGATTTTCACACAAGTCCTAAAAGTAGATAAAGAGAACTCAGTTAAACAAATTAGACAACAATATTTTACTTGGTCATTTATTTATTGAGGAAAATAATCCAGTATTAAATATTTGTGAGTGGCAAAAGTATGTAGCATGAAGCTGCACTAATGTAAAAGCACTGTTGATGAATACTTTTCAACTCTTGATGTTGCGTCTGGATTCTGGACAATCCCAGTACACGCGGAAGTAGGGGTGCAGGAAAAAAAAATGATTTTTTTAAGAATCTAGATTCTTAGTCCTGGCAATTCAGAATCAATTCTAAAAGCCCCCAAATCGATTTTTTTACATTAAAACTCAAAAGATAAAGAAAATAAAACCATATCTCATAGTACAGTATAAGAAAAATACATAAAATGAAAGGTGGCAGAAAGAAGAAGAAATCTTATTTTATCTGCCCCTTTTTTCAAAAACAAAACAAGTTCAAACAATCAATTCAGAGTCAGAGTCAGAGAGTCTTTATTGTCATTTGCACCGCATGTGGTACATGTGATGAAAACGAGATTATGTACACAGGGTCCCAGTTACATCCAACAACAAATGCAAGAGAAAAACAGTAATAACATCTAGGATTAACTAAGAAAAACATCAACTAGTAATACACTAAGCCCTAATGTAATAGAAAAACATCATTATAAACAGCAGCACGAACACGAGTCTGTATGAGCAGATGGTCACAAATGAACACAGCAACAAGAAAACAGATCAGCATCAGCATGATGTGATATTTTGCAGTGTTTATTCGTGTTGATTATTTATTCATGAGTCTAACAGCCTCAGGGTAGAAGCTGTTCCTCAGTCTAGTGGTTCTACATTTGATGCTCCTCAACCTCCGTCCTGAGGGGAGTGGGGCAAAGAGTGAGTGTGCTGGGTGAGTGGGGTCTTTCATGATGCAGGTGGCTCTTTTCCTGCATCTGGAGGTGTAAATGTCTGTAAATGTATTGTTCAAACAATAATCTTCTATAAGTAACAGAGCGATACAAGCGGCTGAAATGAGTTTTCTCCGCAGGGTGTCTGGACTCTCCCTTAGAGATAGGGTGAGAAGCTCAGTCATCCGGGAGGGACTCGGAGTAGAGCCGCTGCTTCTCCACATCGAGAGGAGCCAGTTGAGGTGGCTCGGGCATCTGGTTAGGATGCCTCCTGGACGCCTCCCTGGTGAGGTGTTCCGGGCATGTCCCACCGGGAGGAGACCCAGAGGAAGACCCAGGACACGCTGGAGGGACTATGTTTCTCGGCTGGCCTGGGAACGCCTTGGGATTCCCCCAGAGGAGCTGCTCCAAGTGGCTGGGGAGAGGGAAGTCTGGGCCTCCCTACTTAGGCTGCTACCCCCCGCGACCCGACCCTGGATAAGCGGAAGAAAATGGATGATGGATGGATGGATGGATGGATGGATGAAGTAACAGAACAAAAAGCTAACCTAATACTGGTTATTTAAGTTACAGAATTGAACGAATTCCTGTATTATTTGTTCCTATTTTTGGTATAAATATCAAACGATGCAAAAAATTTGATACAATAAGGAACTTAATATTATTGTTTTAAATAAATGTTTTATTTGTTTACATTGTTGTTTATTCTTTTCAGCTTGTCAGTTACAAAACTGAAACTAAATTTATGACAATTTTAATAGAAAAATTGTTTCTGAATCAAAAATTGTTTCTGAATCGAAAAATTGATTTTGAATCGAATCGTGACACCAAAAATCGGAATCGAATCGATTCTCCAGATACTGAGAGATTTGCACCCCTAAGCGGAAGACCAACATAAACTAGATTTTACTTTAGCTAACCATCAGTACACCTTTACCAGGTGTCCTTTTGGTTATGCTAACTCACCCACTGAGTTTAACATCTTCTTAGATAAAGCATGTCCTGACGCTAATGCGCGAGGAACTCTTATCTATGTTGACGACATTCTTCTACGACAGCCCACTTTGGAAAGCCATCTTGCTGAAATTGACCATGTCTTGGGTCAACTTACGACTGCGGGTGCTAAGATTTCACTTTCCAAGTGTCAGTGGTGCAAAACAAATGTAGACTTTGTCGGTCTACTCGTGGGCCCACATGGGGTGGAACCCCAATTGAGCAGAACTCAAGGCACCCAGAGCATTAAAGCTCCATCTAATATTTCTGAGCTTTCTAGGTGTTTGCAACTACTCACTTCAGTTCATTGAGAACTATACTGAGTTAGCAAAACCTCTGACTGAATTACTCAAGAAAGAGGTGCCTTTCATATGGAATGAAACACAACAACAGGCGATAGAAGCCCTGAAGGCCAATCTGTGTTCAGCGCCATATCTAGCCTTCTCGGACATTGGAAAGAAGTTCCACCTGGAGGTTGGCTTTTCGAAACATTGTCTCAGCGCAGGTCTGTACCAGATGTATGAACAAGACAAATGTGTGGTGGCCTATGCTATTAAGACCCTAGCAGTACCCGAGCTAAAGTACTCAGACTGTGAAAAGGCCTTGCTAACTACAGTTTGGGCAGTAAAACATTTCTCAAATTACATTGGTGGTCAGAAGATCATCATTGAGAAACAACACCAGCCAGTCACTTTTCTGAACAGCCAACGCATCAGAGATGGTGTAGTAAGCAATGCCCGTGTGGTGTCATGGTCGATGGCACTCCAAAGCTTCAACATTGCGGTTCGCTATGTCCCAAAAAAAAAAGAACCCTCTTGGCATGGATCTGGCCACCTGTCAGTGGTGCACAGAGGATATCCCTTCCACCATCATGCTGAGTGATCCACCTCCATTTCCAGAGGACCCCCATCACCGTTACTTTGATCCTAAAATCTGTGAAGGTATGATCACTGCTTACGTTGAAGGGTGTTCATTTCACCACAATACCGTGTTAAGTGCAGATGTTGATATTGTAGGGCTGGGGGAGGACCCCTAAACCTCTCACAGGTTCAGGTTGGGACCACAAACCTCACAGTACAGTATGCGGAAATTGCAGTCGTCCTCATTACTCTACAACTTGCTGTAGAACATAACATTTGTACGTTGGTCATCTGTACAGATTCCAACTACGCAGTTTCTCCTTCCACCTTGCTTCTTGGAAACAGAATGGTTTTCTAACTGCAAACAATAAACCTGTGAAACATAAAGAGCTTTTTTATGGCATGTGATTACTTAAGCCCCTTTCATAAATCAAACCTGCGCTATTCCCGCACAGACCAGTCCGGATTTAACCCTCCCCAGGTCATTCATAAGACAACAGTTGAAGGCGGGCATGTCCCGCTCAAAGAAACGTGTTCATATGATCAGCTGTAGCGCGGCTTCAAAGAGGCGTGGAGCTGAGCAGAACTGAACCGCAACGTATTTTTTGTGGGACAGATGTGTACAAGTTGTCGTGTCGTGTTATTTTAAATATTTCCTCAGTAATAAATAAATGGGACAGCTGGCTGCGCGCGCACACACACACACACACACACACACACAGCGCGCTGCGCCGCTGCTAGAGGGGGAAAAACAGCTAAACTAGCTTACAGTAGTGTCGTGTTATTTTAAATATTTCCTCAGCAATAAATAAATGGATGCGCGCGCGCACACACACACACATACACAAACGTGTTCACGAGACCCCAAATAGAACCACACGCATACACACTCAGCGCGCTGCGCCGCTGCTAGAGGGGGGAAAACAGCAAAACTAGTTTATACAGTGGTTTCGTGTCATTTTTAATATAAATCTGCCTGATGACTGCGGTCGCACACTGATGGCATCTGTATTCTGAGCGCGGATCGCGCGTCTTGCATTCAGAAGTGGGTCTGCCGGCTCAGATCCGGGGCTGACACTATCAACTGGGGCGGGTCAGAGGGGGATCAAAGGCGCGTCAATTTAATCCGCCAAACCGCGTTTGCGTGTTTTCTGAATGCTCGTTGGAGGCTTGAACATGGATAAAAGCCGGACCGACCTGTCTTATGAAAGGGGCTTTAGTGAGTTCCACTAATATGCAGATATATTGGAAAAAAGTGAGAGGTCACGCACGTGTCCCAGGAAGGGACAAAGAGATGAATGATCTAGCAGACTCACTGGCCAAGAGAGGGGCTGTTGATGGCACTCCTTGGTCATTTGACCCCTCCTGGCTGCTCAAAAGCTCTCTAGGAGCCTGTGGCTCAGACGTTTATGCAATTACTCGATCACGGGCGGCAAACACTCATCCAAATCAGGACATTGTTGTGGTCGGCCTTACATTTACAATCACTGGACCCAGCAATAAACAAACTGGTTCTTTACCTCTCTGACCTTGTCAAAAATTAACCTTCTGCATTTGACCTTGATAACATAATGGACCTGCGCGCCCTCTTTAAGGTCCGTTCTTCACTTCAGTTGGTCATGGGCATCTTGGTGCATGTTTCCAACACAACCACTTCACCTGCGTTCGTGGTTCAGCGTAACCACAGGGGGTGATGTTTGTCCATGCCCATGACCTTCCCACAGCCGGACACAAAGGTGTCAAGGCAACTTTTGATGCTTTGAGACAGGTCGCCTACTGGCCTGGAATGCGTAAAGATGTCAATTATTACATAAAAGGGTGTTTGGTCTGCTGTCAGTTCGAGCCAGCAAACCTCATACATACGTTGTAAAGTAGAAGAATCTCCTTTCTCTGGTCTGACCTCCAGATCGACTGGGTGGGTCCTCTCTACAAATCAACCAGATCATAGTGTTGAAGGCAGATGTGAAGTCCACAAAGAGCAGACGGACGTAGGAGTCTTTTTGTTCCAGGTGGGTGAGAGCAGTGTGGACCACAGAGGAGATGGCGTCCTCTGTTGATTGGTTCTCGTAGTATGTGTACTGATGAGGGTCCTCGTTGATGGTTGTTTTGATGTGGGTCATGACATGACTCTGTCATCCAGCTGGAAGATGACAGACTTTTTTAGAGTGGACCGCTGCAACGAACTAACGGGAAAATCACGAGGGGGCGGGCATTTACGTGAGTAAAAGTTGGTGCACAAACTGTTCTGTGGTAAAAACCTCATGCTCCAAGGCTTTGGAGCAGATAACAGTGAGATGTCGGCCACATTATTTACCCCGCGAGTTCTCAGTGACTATCATCACAGTTGTTTACATTTTTCCAGACGTGAATGCAAAAAAGCCCTGCAGAAGCTGCATGATCTGATCAGCTCAATGCAGAGTGAACACCCTGAGGCTCTTTACATTGTGGCTGGATACTTTAATCACGTGAATTTAAGGCCCCGTTTACACGGACACTGTGTGGGGGAAACGGATGTTTTGGGTATGTTAATTAGGTGAAAAGTTTTGCGTTGACACGGGCGAATTCTGTGGATACGACTCTCTCCCCCTCCACCCCCCGTCCTCATGATTTCACTGTAGTTACCATGCTGGGCCATTAGATGGCGCTGTGATTTTTGGAACCTTCACTACTGCGCATGCGTGCTGCCTGAGGTAAACAGAGCAGCCGAGGCAGCCTGCCTCGTCTGTTTTCCTCTCTGGCTAAAATCAGCTAACTACAAGTTGTTGTCAACAAGTTAACAACAAGTTAAAGCTGGAATTTGGATAAGAGTCAACAGATTTGACACCAAGTGGGACCTCTTCATCTAACAAGCTGCACACCAGTTGATGACTGGACCGGAACCGCGTCAACATGTCTGACTTTAGTCCGTGAGAATCAGCTGATTTACAGTAGTGCTACAAGGTAAACAATGTTCTTAATAATGTTTTCTTGTGTTTAGTTCGATCACAGAACAACCAACTGAGGTTTTATTTTTTTCCTGCGAGGTCGAAGCTGTTGTTCCACGAAGCGGACCGGCGGTTCGGATCTGGGTCCAGTTTCCACCAGGATGAAAACAACAGAGTCCAGTTCATTAAAGTTCGGTTAACGTGTTTTTAAAAGTGTTCAATTTAATTCTCAGTGTTTGTGACATGAGTTTGTGGTGTTGAATAAACAAATAAATTAAAAATCAACCTGGTGTCTTCATTTTCAGCAGCATGTTAGGCATGACGTAACGAGTCCAGATAGCTTCATTTAGCTCAGATAAATTTAAATATCTCCCACGCTAACATAAATACTGTTTATTATTGTTAAACTGTTAATATATAGCACATTTAGTATGTTATAGTGCAGCGTGACACGTGAAATGTCCGACTGCCTCGTTAACAGCGACAACTGGATCCAGGCAGCTGGCTCTCTTCCAACACAGATGCAGGTAAGGTGTAGAATAATTAAATATGAGAATCAAAATATATTCCATCAGCTATAGTTCAGAAAGTGGTGCGTGTGTCCACTGTCCAGTCCACCGCCATTGTTAAAATGCCGGCTGTCTGCGCATGCATGCTGCGTGCATGTGTTCAAACAAAAGCTCAGCGGGAGATGTTTACATTATCAACAGGGGGTCAGCGAAAAAGTTCCACCTTGAGAGCAGGATAGAAAAGTATCTGAGTCAAAGAGGGGGGCCAGCAGCGTCGTGTAGGCGACAAGCAAAGTCGCAAAGAGAAAGTAGCGGTTACACTCAAAATACGCGCCGTGTAAACTGGCCCTAAAGGACTGTCTTCCAAACTTCAATCAACATGTAACCATAGCAACACTTGGAAACAACACACTGGACCGTGTTTACACAAACGTAAAAGATTCATACAAAGCCAAACCCTGCCCCCACCTAGGACTATCTGATCACATTTCCATATTAATGGCTCCTGCTTATCTGCCCCCGCTGAGACACTCTAGACCGGTACAAAAGAAAGTTAAATGTTGGATCAACGACAGTGGCCCTATACTGAGAGATTGTTTTGAAAGAACAGACTGGCAGATTTTCAGAGAAGCTACTGAAAATGGAAGATCGCTTGATCTTGACCAATGCACATCCTCAGTACTTGGGTACATTAGTACATGCACTGAAACCGTCTCCACCACAAGATATGTTAAAAGCTACCCCAACAGAAAAACCTTGGCTGAATGCAGAGGTTTTCACCCTGCTGGCAGTCAGGAACACTGCCTTCAAGTCTGGAAACTCAGAGGAGCTGAGAAGGACTAGGATAGAGCTGGTTGCTGGTATTAAGAGGGCCAAGGCCACATATGCACAGAGGATCGAGGGTCAGTTCACCTCACAAGACCCACAGAGCATGTGGAGGGGTATCCGCATAACAGATTATAAAGGCAGGAGCGAACAATGCCCCAAAGACCCATCTCTGCCTGATACCCTCAACAAGTTCTATGCATGCTTTGAAGACCCAAACAGATCGTCCAGCACCAGACTCACCTCACCACTGGATGAAGAGCATCTCAGTGTGACCGCAGCAGAGGTAAGGAGTACTTTCAGGAGGATCAACCCTCACAAAGCAAGACAAAATCCCTGAGAAAGTGTTGAAAGAATGTGCCGATCAGCTCTGCGATGTGCTAGCCAACATCTTTAACACCTCACTTGCCCTGGAGACAGTTCCCACCTACCTGAAGACAGCCACCATCATCCCAGTCCCAAAAAGCTCTACAGTGATTGGTCTGAATGACTATCGGCCAGTGGCCCTCATCCCAATAGTCGCTAAATGCTTCGAAAAATGGTCATGACCCACATCAAAACAACCATCAACATCAACGAGGACCCTCATCAGTTTGCATACCGTGAGAACCGATCAACAGAGGATGTCATCTCCTCTGTGGTCCACACTGCTCTCATCCACCTGGAACAGAAGGACTCATACGTCCGTATGCTCTTTGTGGACTTCACATCTACCTTCAACACCATCATCCCCCAAACTCTGATGGACAAACTACTCACACTAGGACTAAGCCCCTCCATTTGTAACTGGGTCCTAGACTTCTTCACAAACAGACCACAGTCAGTGAGGATCCACAACTTCTCCTCCTCCACCATAACCCTCAGCACTGGCTCTTCTCAAGGATGTGTGTTGAGCCCTCTCCTGTTCACTCTGCTCACACAAAGTCATGTTCGTGTGCTGTTTGGAGTAATTTTTCTATGACATTAATGCTTAGTGTATTTTTTGTTGATGTTTTTCTTAGTTCATATCTTAGATGTTATAACTGTTTTTCTTTTAACTTTTATTGTTGGACATAACTGGGACCCTGTGTACATAATCTCATTTCATCACATGTAGCACATGTGGTGCGAATGACAATAAAGATTCTCTGACTCTCTGACTGACTCTGACTCTATATTTTGTGGTAAATCCGCTCCAATTCTCATCAGTTCAGTTCGGCTATAGTTCACACGCATAAATTGAGCGGAGTCAGGTACAGAGTCAATATCAAAACTACTAAAAACTGGGAATGTACCGGGAGCCCGTGAAGCTGCAACTGCTCTGAGCATGGCCATCTTAGGATGAAGCTTATCCTGCAGTTTGGGCTGCACAGAGGTGCCGGAGAAAGCTTTTTCTGCAGCTGTGAGCTGCACAAAGTTACAGCAGGTACCGAATAATTTAAAATGATTTATTTTAAATAAAAATTCCATGCCGATTGTGCGGCTCATCCATCAATCAGCCAATTGTGTCTCACTTCCAATCTTATTTTGAAAAACTGCGATAGAGCAAGTCTCCGAAAAATGAGCCGCAAAGTAGTGAGGGTATTATGTTTACTGGGTTTCTTTTTCAGAAACAGATCATGTCTATCACTGAATGTCAGGAAACGCCTTGTGTCTGTGACTTTCCTTCCCTCCATTGATTACGGTGACATTCTCTACATGAATGCTCCTACAAGCACCCTGCGGATGTTGGATGTTGTCTATCATGGTGCACTAAGATTCATAACTGGTTGTGATTATCGTACCCACCACTGCACCCTGTATTCACTGGTTAACTGGACATCATTAACCTCACGCAGACTCTTCCACTGGTACATTTTCATCTTTAAATCACTTCTTGGTCTGCTGCCCTCATACATCTCCTCCTACATGTCTTTGCGTGAGTGCAGCTACAGTGTGCGCTCTCAGGACATGATTACCTGCAGTGTTCCGTCAGTGAGGACTGAACTTGGAAAAAGGGCCTTCTCCTACTCCGCTCCTGCTTCATGGAATATCTTACAAAAAGATCTGAAGCTCTCGACCTTGACTTCTCTAAATGGTTTTCAGAATCTGTTGGAATCCTGGCAAAAACCAATGCAGATTTGTTCCTGTCTTTGATTTTA
The DNA here is from genome assembly GCA_038048925.1 of Garcialebias charrua. Lineage (NCBI taxonomy): Eukaryota > Metazoa > Chordata > Actinopteri > Cyprinodontiformes > Rivulidae > Garcialebias > Garcialebias charrua. The sequence goes on along the minus strand of JBBPBX010001182.1, from coordinate 97,002 downwards.
TACGTCTACCTTATAATGTTTTGCTAGTTTTTTGATACTTTGTTAAAAAAAAAAAAAAAAAACTTTCTTTTGTTTTTTTCTCTCTTTTGTTTTCTATTGTTTATTGTTTGTTTGTTTATTGTTTATTGTTTAAGGAAATTCTACCACTGCTGTTCATTGTTCTTTAGTTTTAGCAGGTCGCTTTCGTAAATGAGCCCATGAGGTTCAAAAGATTTACCTGACTAAATAAAGGTTGAATGAATGAATGAATGTTATGAGACTACTTAATGGTTTATTTGTCATGTGCAAAATCCAACACAAGGTCAGCAATGCAATGAACTGCTTGGGATGAGAAGAACTTATCATTACAAACTTCATCAGTTAGCAATTGTTGGTAGTTGCTAGTAATCAGATCTAAAAAGTTGAAATGTAAAATAAGTTGCGACTCAAACAGGGGTCCTACAATGGGTTTGTGGGCATATAATATTAGAATTTTCCATTTTTAAACATGACAAATATAATTTAAAATGTGAGATCACAGGTAACATGAATTTACATGGAAGTTCCCTACTCTCCCTCAACTTGTTTTTAGATTTTTTTTTTCAGGAGCAGTTACACTTAAGCACCCCTATAATTCAAACCATGACTAGATAGGTTCATTATTTGATCAAATTCAATTTCAATTTACAGTTTTCAGTTATTGTCATCCAATCTGTGGGCACACATTAACTTTTATGTCTCCGTAGTTTCACCTTCAACCCAAAGGAAGGGATTGATAATCCAGCGCTGGTCATTACTGATGATTCTGGTGAGTTTTTCTGCACACAATTGTATGAACACATTTCTCTTTTTACCACTCTGAACAATATTAAACCATGTGTGCAGAACCTGATCTGAGTATAGTGCCCAGAATGTGCCACCTAAAGCGCCTGGATGGTCAGAGCTTTGGCTTTCAGCTATATCTAGATTCGAGCAGCCAATGCTTTGAGATCCAAGATGTGGAACCTTCAAGTCCTGCAAAGTACAGTGGTGTAAGGGATGGAGACAAACTGCTGGAGGTCAATGAGAAATATGTGGTCAACATGGACTTTGACAGAGTGAGTGTCCAGAAATGTTTCAGAGAATGTATCCCCATCAACGCATTGCTCGTGTTTAACGGTGCTACTGGACTATTGGGAGCCAGGAGTTTGAACTGATTATAACCAAAGCAAGAACTGTGTCTGCATCCTCAATACAAAGTTGTGCTTGTTCTCAGCGAGAGTTGGACTCCACTAGATACCTTATATCTCTGATCTAGTTTGGGGTGTTAGTGGACAGGATCGCAAGTTACTGCTGTGGAGAGGACAGGCTTGGTCCAAAGTCGAGCTTGTTCTACTTTTTGCAGAGGATGTGTTTCTTTTTCTGGGAGGGGGTGGGGGATGGGGTTTAGACCATATACACTGGGGGCGTTCACAGACAAGTGTGAAGTAGTTTGAGTGAGTCAAATTTGAGTGAAATTGGAGGCATTGGTTCTCAACTGGATAAAAGGGGGGAATGCTCAGTTCGGATTTGAGGCCGTGGTGTAGTGGTAATGGCAGTCGTCTCCCGATCGGAAAGTTGGCGGTTCGACTCCCGGGACCCGCACCATGTGTCGTTGTGTCCTTGGGCAAGACACTTAACCCTGAGTTGCTCCCGGTAGGACTGGAAAGCACCTTGCATGGTAGTCTGCCGCCACCGGTTTATGAATGTGTGTAGCATTCAATATATGTGTAGCACTTTGAGATTTTCAGTAATGAAAAGTGCGTTATAAATTGAATTAATTATTAATTATTATTATTATTATAAATCTCTCTACCACCAGACCTTCGAAACACCACCTTTCTTTCTCTGTTCAAGACTACTCTGAAAACACATCTCTTTAGTCTAGCTTATCCTTCTTAACTTTGTTTTTTGTATTTTATATTTCAATTTATGTCTGTTAAAATGTAATAAACATAGTGTTAAAAATTAGTCTCCAGGGCACTTCCATTTGAATGATGGCTATCCGGTCTGCCCCGATGTAATAATAATAATAATAATAATGAATTCAATTTATAACGTGCTTTTCATTAGTGAAAATCTCAAAGCGCTACACACATTGAATGTACACACATTCATACACCGGTAGCGGCAGACTACCATGCAAGGTGCTTTCCAGTCCTACCGGCTTTAAGGAAACCCTGGGGCAGACCAGAGCAGAAGTTCTGGCATGCAGAAGGAGAGTATAGCTGGGGAGTCACTGGGGAGAGGGAGGTTTGGGTTTCCCTCCTGGACCTTTTTTCCCCATGGCCTAAGCACTAAACGGATGGATGGATGGATGGATGGATGGATGGATGGATGGATGGACAATATATATGCAATGGGATAACCCTCTCCGCATTTTTTCCCCACCTCCCCACCTCCACTTCCTGTGTAAAATAAACTTTACACAAGTGGCTAAATTTTCAACCCAGTGTTAACAGTATTTTCAAGGGTAACACTGTTACAGAGAATGTAAATAATAGTCATGTGCACCTGTTTTTGTCCTTTAAACCTGAACAGGTTGTGAAGAAGATCCAGTCATGTGGTTTGGACTTGTTCCTCCTGGTGCTGAAGAAAGAAGAGTATGAAGAGGTAAACTGTTACTGTAGCAATTTACAAGGAACTAAATCAAATGGGTTGTTCCCACTTTGTAGTGACCAGCTTTGACTCCATTTTTTTTTTTAAATGTGTCGTGGAAAAAAGATATTCCCAAACAGACCAAGGTGTAGTTCATCAGATTTATTTACAAAGAGAACAGTCCAACATTCACAGAACATGCAATTACAACACAACCCTCATTAGTGCTCTCATTCGTGTAAAACCCTAATCTGCTCTAACTTCCTGAACCGGACATTATTTTTGTAGAATAACCTCCAGCCCAGGCCTCAGCTCCTCCCCTCCGTATCCGAGCCGTCATTGAAAGGTCCACTTGCAGACAGGAAGGAGTGGATCTGAGTCAAGGACTCTGCTTGAAGGCACGTCACCATATCCTATCAACTCTATCATAACAAAATCATATCAATCAGCCCTTGAGGATATCAAAACAACCAATTATTTCTGTTCCTCACTGACTGGTCACAGTAAGATTGATTACATGGGACTGTTAATATCACACATCACAAACATGAGCAGAAGGACATTGCAGAACGTTCCCAAAAGAGGAGTTATTGATCATGATGAGTGCAAATAATACACAGTACTATCATAAACGGCTGTTTCTGTGTGGGTGAACCCATGGGCAGGAGGACGATGAGACTACAGTAAAAGTAAGAAGAAACGTTTATTTAAAATATAAATGAACAAAAAGCTGGTGTGGCAGCAACTTACTAGATGGAGGAAACACGGAGGAAAGACGAACATGAAAGCCTATTACAGGACAATCCAAAGACACTGACATGACACCACAGGGCTGAATATATACTAACACAGATGAGGGTGAAATGACAGACACCTGCAGTGATTGGGATTAAAGACAGGTGCGACAGTGCTGGATAACAGGAGGAGGAGGGGCTGGTAAATGTGAGGGAAAAACACAACATGCAGGACCAGACCCAGAAACCCTACAAGTACACTGACAAGTGCACAACTTATGCAGCTTTACTTTATGATAGATTAATGAGAGCTGGAAATAACTGTAAAGTTGGGTTCTGAATGTTCTGCTTAATTGATGGTCATTCACCTTCTCATGTTCCAGCATGTTCCTCAGTTACACCAACCCTCTGTATATCCTCCTTAATTACATCTATGAACCTTTTCTTTGGTCTTCCTCTTATCTTCTACCAGGGGTGTTCAGACTTTTTTAGCACGTGAGCTACTTTTTAAATGATCAAGTCAAAGTGATCTACCTACTATAAGGCCCCGTTTACACGAAAACAACCTGTGGAAACATTAGTGATTTTTCAATGTTTATTGGGGGTAATAAACAAAAAAATAAGCTGGTTTACATGAAAAATGCTGTAGCTTTCATGTCAGTCGGGTTGCCAGATAAGAAATTATGAACTATAATACAGTACTGTGGCTTTAAAATTATAGTATTTTGACCTAAACTGTTGTGTTTGCTGAGTAAAGATGTTCTAAGATTCAATTCAGTTTATTTATATAGCATCATTTCACAAAAGAAGTAATCTCAGGGCACTGAACAGACAATTTTTTTAATGTCATGCTGCGATCTACCAATACTACCTCAGAGATCTACCAGTAGATCGCGATCTACCTAATGAGCACCCCTGTATCTATACTAACAGCTTCAGATTAATGGCCCTTTGTTTCTCTAGCGGGGCTAGAGAGAGAAGCTCAATGTCGTGGTTAGTGAATGAGCCATTGGGATGGAACAACATGACTTCAGACTTCTTCTCATTGAAACTTAAGAAGTTTGAGGCCATCCAATCATGGATGTCAGCCAGGCAGTCAAGAAGGGGGGTGCTTGGTGTCGCGCCCCTGTCACACGGACCCCTAGTGGGGTGTGCCTTTGCCTGCTGGCACGCTTGGGGCCCTCGTTGTCTGGGGCCGGGCGCTTGGGCGTGTGTCGGCTCGGCCTGGTGGCTGCCTGGTGGGGCTCAGGTCCTCTGGTCCTGTTGGGCCTTGGCCTGGG
>JBBPBX010001182.1:41030-82743 GCA_038048925.1 Garcialebias charrua | reverse complement strand
GGTTGGGCATCGAGAATCGAGAATCGTTCGGAACCGGGACTAACTGTCCGGTTTTCCCGGAATCGTTCAAAATATTAATTTGCGATTCCTATTTTCGATGCTAGTTAGCCGACCGGAAGTAGCCGCCACCGAAAACCAACGAAGAAGAATTCACCGGAAGTGTGCATTCCGCGATTGAAAGCTTACTAATTAATAAAATGACCAGTCAGGTCAGTGCAGCACTTGCAATAATTTTATATCATGCAAAGGAGGGTGGAGAAGTAAAATAGTGTCCCGTCTTTGACGCGCTCCACCGGATTATTTTCGCTTCGTATCCGACCGGAAGTACAGAGTGGTCCGTCTGCAAAACGCTCCGCCGAACTTTTCGCTAATCGCTACCTCTTCGACTCCATCAGGTAAATAAATAAACTATAAACTACATCTCATACCAACATTAAGGCAGCTAACAAGTTATACTCCGCTTAAAGCGGTAAGTCAGCTCAAATACACACGATGCTAACGTTAGCTTGTATTTTTTCTTAGACAAACGACCTGAAATGGCTTCACAGTGTTCAGTTCACCAGTGACTGTCCAAGGTAAAAACGTCAGTGTTAACTGAATGAAGAGTGCCACAGAACAGTTACAGCATATGTTGTGAAAAGGTTGCATCCCTTTTCAGATGTGGATTCAATTCAACCATGGACTGCACTTACATTGCACTCAAATCCAACACTTATTAACATTCTTAATTCATTTAAAGTTCTCTGTGTCTTTTAAAATGTTTTAATGTCTCTAGTTTTCATTATTATATAATTTCTGTTTATGTTCTCTTTCATTCCATTATGAGTGAATGTCACAGTTTGAAGAATTATTGAATAGGTTAGTTAGGCAATAACAACAGAGCTAATAATTGTACACATTCTCAGTCTTAAAAATGATTTAATAATCTCTTTTTACTGATAATACTGATAAACCTGTTGTTTGTTTAGGAACTTCCTGCAGTCTGTCCAGAAAGTCTCCACTGGAGGAGCGTTTTGCTGAGGAAGAGGCACAACATAATGTCACAGCTCCATGTCCATGAAGAAACAAATGGAGAGAGGGCTGCAGATACCAGGACATCCCACCAGCTGTTCTGTCTGAGGATCCTGCTGCTGGTGGTGGAACCAGGTTAGCCCATCAGTGGGAGCTCAGTAACATGACTGCAGCATCAGACACTGGACAATATTATATATAATAATAATAATATATGTTGGTGAGTCCTCCATGTTGGCTCTAATCTGCCCTGTGAGAAATTCATAGTAAATGTAACAAAAAGGAAAAAGTTCATAGCATTAAATTCAAACAGAAGTTCAAATTATTTCATCCTGAAATAACTCTGGCTAACTACTGTAGCTTTTTTATAACATGGAGTTAAACTCAAAGTAGTCTCCTCAGATAAATAGTGTTACCATTATTTTTATATTAAAGTTTCTGTTAACTTATTATTTTTATATTTGATTGTTTCTGTTCAGTGCCCTGAGACAACTTCTGTTGTGACTTGGAGCTATACAGTATAAATAAACTGAACTGAATTGAATTGACATGTTTTTTTGTAAACCCGCCTACAAAAAGAATCTGAATCGAAACCGGAATCGCTCAAATTCTAACGATGCCCAACCCTAGTCCACTCCCCGTTTTTTTGTTTCGTTTTTGATTGTGGCACTATGAGTTGTAATTCTTGTTGATTTTGATTTTTAAACTATGCATTGAATTTATGAATGTAAATTCAATGTACTGTATAGTTTAAATCTGTATCTGTTGATCAAAATCAACAAGAATTACAACTCATAGTGCCACAATCAAAAACAAAACTAAAAAACGGGGAGTGGACTGTGTTGATTTCCCATAATGCTTAACAGTATTTTAGTGTTCCGGGCTGCACCATGAGTCAGAAGGACGTCTGTAGCCGTGTTTCCATCAAGGTTTCTAGGTGCGCATTTTGAAATATCGCAGCAGAAAAGCTTAATGGAAACGGCAAAATGCGAGGTTACTTCCTGAAATGCGCTAAAAAGTTTATACGCTCGCTTGAGGTGGTTTTTGGGATCTTCGCAACCGAGCAGATGCGCTAAACGACAGATGGAAACACATTTTCCGACTCATTTCTGACGTAGCGAACATTCACGTCACGTGACGTTCAGCTGTTTCCGCTCCGGACAACATGTAACATCGCTAAAACTAGTTGGCATGACAGAATAAATACAACTCGCCCGATAGCAACACGTACCTGAAATATTCTCTCCATTTTGATGAGATGTGTGGCCGGGTTCTGTTTTCAACCGCTACTTCCTGTTTACTGTAGACATGCGCAGTGCTGACGTCTGACGTAATGACGCTGACGTCTGACGTAATGACGCTGACGTCTGACGTAATGACGCTGTGCGCGGCTTGGAAGAAGCGCTTCAAGCCAGTAGATGGAAACACTTCTGATCTGCATTAATTTGTATTTACATATTTGCGAGGTAGCTCAAAATTCGAAATGAAAATGGATGGAAACACAGCTTGTGATATAGACCTGTCTCTTGTGTGCTATTAAAGTTTGGGTATTTCCTGTTGTGAGGCTCAAAGTGTCTACTGGGTTTAGCTCACACGATGTTAAGACACAAGTCACAGAGTATGGTGCAGTATAAGTACTCTCTGACATACATCATGGATCGGAAATATTGGCAAGTTGGATCGGAAAATCCGATATGTAAATTATGCTGGTATCGGATGCCGATACGATACTGGATCGGATCGGCCCCATCCCTAACTACCACCCCACAGTGCCGTCAGACTCGGCTGGTTTTTGTTTTTCATCATGTCCATTAACCCTCGTGGTTCGGCTTGTAGCGACACATTCCATGAGCTTCAATAAAATCTGTCCAGTGGTTCATGAGATATTTTGCTAACAGACAAACAAGAGCACAGAAGCAGACCAAAACACCTCAACAACCATTGTTGCGGTTTTCATGACCCTGCTGCTGCCCTTGGGTCAAAACACCTGCAAGGTTCAAGCGGTTCTGCCCATGTCCAAGGTGTCTGTCTGTTAGCAAAATAACTGCTGAACCAGAGAGTTCAGCTGAGGCTTCAGCTGATGTTTGTGACGAGAGCTAAATGTTGGTGCTGATGGAGACCTGCTGGATGTTCCAGAGTTCGATGACCTGGAGATGTGTCTGTCTCTGGACTGTGGGTCCCAGTGGTGGTCCAGCGGCTCCACCAAGACCCCCGCGCAGGGCTCTGGTTTCGGCGACGAAGTCTCGTCCCTGCAGCGCCTGGTGGAGGACCTGCGCTCGAAGCTGTCCCGCTCTCAGGCGGTGATCCGCGGGCTGCAGAACAGCCTCCGCTCCGGTTCCGGCCCCGCCCCCCGTAAGGTCAACTGGTCCTTCCAGGCCTCACAGAGTGGGACGGAGGAAGACGAGGGCTGGCAGTCCTCAGACGGAGGAGTGTCCTCGTCCCCCCGTCACCCTCGCCCAGACAAGGATCTGCAGGTGCTCACGTCCAGAGTGGACGCACTGGAGGACCAGCTGAGGAAAGGTGGACAGAAGATGGAGGATGGACACTCTGCCACGTGGCCGGGGTGAGTTACCAAGTGCATTCTGGGTAAACATTTGTCCTTTGGTTCATTCAGAGAAACTTTCTGAATGTTGTAGGATTCAAATGGTTGGAGTTATTTTCTGCTGACGTTTCTCAAAGCGTGGAAACATTTTTTAGTTCCTGTAGAAAATGTGTCAACGCACGAGAAGAATGCAATGCATCAGCTTCCTGTTCTGTCATTAGCTTCCTGTTCATCAGCTTCCTGTTCTGACTGTCACCAGCTTCCTGTTCCGACTGTCACCAGCTTCCTGTTCCAACTGTCACCAGCTTCCTGTTCTGACTGTCATCAGCTTCCTGTTCTGACTGTCATCAGCTTCCTGTTCTGACTATCATCAGCTTCCTGTTCTTACTGTCATCAGCTTCCTGTTCTGACCGTCATCAGCTTCCTGTTCTGACTATCATCAGCTTCCTGTTCTTACTGTCATCAGCTTCCTGTTCTGACCGTCATCAGCTTCCTGTTCTGACTATCATCAGCTTCCTGTTCTTACTGTCATCAGCTTCCTGTTCTGACTATTATCAGCTTCCTGTTCTGACTGTCATCAGCTTCCTGTTCTGACTATCATCAGCTTCCTGTTCTGGCCGTCATCAGCTTCCTGTTTTGACTATCATCAGCTTCCTGTTCTGGCCGTCATCAGCTTCCTGTTCTGGCCGTCATCAGCTTCCTGTTCTGGCCGTCATCAGCTTCCTGTTCTGACTATCATCAGCTTCCTGTTCTGGCCGTCATCAGCTTCCTGCTTTGACTGTCATCACCTTCCTGTTCTGACTATCATCAGCTTCCTGTTCTGATCATCACCAGCTTCCTGTTTTGACTGTCATCACCTTCCTGTTCTGACTATCATCAGCTTCCTGTTCATCAGCTTCCTGCTCCGACTGTCATCAGTTTCCTGTTCCGACTGTCATCAGCTTCCTGTTCTGACTATCATCAGCTTCCTGTTCTAACTGTCGTTACCTTCCTGTCCTGACTGTCATCAGCTTCCTGTTCTTACTGTCATCAGCTTCCTGTTCTGACTATTATCAGCTTCCTGTTCTGACTGTCATCAGCTTCCTGTTCTGACTATCATCAGCTTCCTGTTCTGACCGTCATCAGCTTCCTGTTTTGACTGTCATCACCTTCCTGTTCTGACTATCATCAGCTTCCTGTTCTGATCATCACCAGCTTCCTGTTTTGACTGTCATCACCTTCCTGTTCTGACTATCATCAGCTTCCTGTTCATCAGCTTCCTGCTCCGACTGTCATCAGCTTCCTGTTCCGACTGTCATCAGCTTCCTGTTCTGACTGTTGTTACCTTCCTGTCCTGACTGTCAGCAGCTTCCTGTTCTGACTGTCGTTAGCTTCCTGTTCCGACTATCACCAGCTTCCTGTTCTGACTTTCATCAGCTTTCTGTTCTGACTGTCATCAGCTTCCTGTTCTGACTGTCATCAGCTTCCTGTTTTGACTGTCATCAGCTTCCTGTTCTGACTATCATCAGCTTCCTGTTCTGACTGTCGTTAGCTTCCTGTTCTGATTGTCTTCAGCTTCCTGTTTTAACTATCATCAGCTTCCTGTTCCGACTGTCATCAGCTTCCTGTTCTGACTGTCATTAGCTTCCTGTCCTGACTGTCATCCGCTTCCTGTTCTGACTGTCGTTAGCTTCCTGTTCCGACTATCACCAGCTCCCTGTTCTGACTGTCATCAGCTTCCTGTTATGACTATCATCAGCTTCCTGTTCTGTCATCAGCTTCCTGTTTTGACTGTCATCAGCTTCCTGTTCTGACTATCATCAGCTTCCTGTTCTGACTGTCGTTAGCTTCCTGTTCCGATTGTCACCAGCTTCTTGTTCTGCCTGTCATCCGCTTCCTGTTCTGACTGTCATTAGTTTCCTGTTCCGACTGTCATCAGCTTCCTGTTCTGACTGTCTTTTGCTTCATGTTCTGACTGTCACCAGCTTCTTGTTCTGACTGTCACCAGCTTCTTGTTCAGACTGTCATTAGCTTCCTGTTCCGACTGTCACCAGCTTCCTGTTCTGACTGTGATCAGCTTCTTGTTCAGACTGTCATTAGCTTCCTGTTCTGACTGTCATCAGCTTCTTGCTCCGACTGTCACCAGCTTCCTGTTCTGTCTGTCATTGGCTTCCTGTTCTGACTGTCATTGGCTTCCTGTTCTGCCTGTCATCAGCTTCCTGTTCTGACTATCATCAGCTTCCTGTTCTGATTGTCTTCAGCTTCCTGTTTTAACTATCATCAGCTTCCTGTTCCGACTGTCATCAGCTTCCTGTTCTGACTGTCATTAGCTTCCTGTCCTGACTGTCATCCGCTTCCTGTTCTGACTGTCGTTAGCTTCCTGTTCCGACTATCACCAGCTCCCTGTTCTGACTGTCATCAGCTTCCTGTTATGACTATCATCAGCTTCCTGTTCTGTCATCAGCTTCCTGTTTTGACTGTCATCAGCTTCCTGTTCTGACTATCATCAGCTTCCTGTTCTGACTGTCGTTAGCTTCCTGTTCCGATTGTCACCAGCTTCTTGTTCTGACTGTCATCCGCTTCCTGTTCTGACTGTCATCAGTTTCCTGTTCCGACTGTCACCAGCTTCCTGTTCTGACTGTCACCAGCTTCCTGTTCTGACTGTCGTTGGCTTCATGTTCTGACTGTCACCAGCTTCTTGTTCTGACTGTCACCAGCTTCTTGTTCAGACTGTCATTAGCTTCCTGTTCCGACAGTCACCAGCTTCCTGTTCTGACTGTGATCAGCTTCTTGTTCAGACTGTCATTAGCTTCCTGTTCTGACTGTCATCAGCTTCTTGCTCCGACTGTCACCAGCTTCCTGTTCTGTCTGTCATTGGCTTCCTGTTCTGACTGTCATTGGCTTCCTGTTCTGACTGTCATTAGCTTCCTGTTCCGACTGCCATTAGCTTCCTGTTCTGTCTGTCATAAACTTACTGTTCTGACTGTCATTAGCTTCCTGTTCTGACTGTCATAAACTTCCTGTTCTGACTGTCGTTAGCTTCATGTTCTGACTGTCATCAGCTTCCTGTTCTGACTGTCATCAGCTTCCTGTTCTGACTGTCATAGACTTCCTGTTCTGACTGTCGTTAGCTTCATGTTCTGACTGTCATCAGCTTCCTGTTCTGACTATCATCAGCTTCTTGTTCAGACTGTCCTTAGCTTCCTGTTCCGACTGTCACCAGCTTCCTGTTCTGACTGTCGTTAACTTCCTGTTCCGACTGTCATTAGTTTCCTGTTCTGTCTGTCATTGGCTTCCTGTTCCGACTGTCGTTAGCTTCCTGTTCATCAGCTTCCCATTCCGACTTTCATCAGCTTCCTGCTTTGACTGTCACCATCTTCCTGTTCTGACTATCATCAGCTCCCTGTTTCAACTGTCATAAACTTCCTGTTTCAACTGTCATCAGCTTCCTTTTCTGACTGTCGTTAGCTTCCTGTTAATCAGCTTCCTGTTCATCAGCTTCCTGTTCCGTCTGTCATCAGTTTCCTGTTCTGTCTGTCATCAGCTTCCTGCTTTGACTGTCACCATCTTCCTGTTCTGACTATCATCAGCTTCCTGTTCTGACTGTCGTTAGCTTCCTGTTCCGATTGTCACCAGCTTCTTGTTCTGCCTGTCATCCGCTTCCTGTTCTGACTGTCATTAGTTTCCTGTTCCGACTGTCATCAGCTTCCTGTTCTGACTGTCTTTTGCTTCATGTTCTGACTGTCACCAGCTTCTTGTTCTGACTGTCACCAGCTTCTTGTTCAGACTGTCATTAGCTTCCTGTTCCGACTGTCACCAGCTTCCTGTTCTGACTGTGATCAGCTTCTTGTTCAGACTGTCATTAGCTTCCTGTTCTGACTGTCATCAGCTTCTTGCTCCGACTGTCACCAGCTTCCTGTTCTGTCTGTCATTGGCTTCCTGTTCTGACTGTCATTGGCTTCCTGTTCTGCCTGTCATCAGCTTCCTGTTCTGACTATCATCAGCTTCCTGTTCTGATTGTCTTCAGCTTCCTGTTTTAACTATCATCAGCTTCCTGTTCCGACTGTCATCAGCTTCCTGTTCTGACTGTCATTAGCTTCCTGTCCTGACTGTCATCCGCTTCCTGTTCTGACTGTCGTTAGCTTCCTGTTCCGACTATCACCAGCTCCCTGTTCTGACTGTCATCAGCTTCCTGTTATGACTATCATCAGCTTCCTGTTCTGTCATCAGCTTCCTGTTTTGACTGTCATCAGCTTCCTGTTCTGACTATCATCAGCTTCCTGTTCTGACTGTCGTTAGCTTCCTGTTCCGATTGTCACCAGCTTCTTGTTCTGACTGTCATCCGCTTCCTGTTCTGACTGTCATCAGTTTCCTGTTCCGACTGTCACCAGCTTCCTGTTCTGACTGTCACCAGCTTCCTGTTCTGACTGTCGTTGGCTTCATGTTCTGACTGTCACCAGCTTCTTGTTCTGACTGTCACCAGCTTCTTGTTCAGACTGTCATTAGCTTCCTGTTCCGACAGTCACCAGCTTCCTGTTCTGACTGTGATCAGCTTCTTGTTCAGACTGTCATTAGCTTCCTGTTCTGACTGTCATCAGCTTCTTGCTCCGACTGTCACCAGCTTCCTGTTCTGTCTGTCATTGGCTTCCTGTTCTGACTGTCATTGGCTTCCTGTTCTGACTGTCATTAGCTTCCTGTTCCGACTGCCATTAGCTTCCTGTTCTGTCTGTCATAAACTTACTGTTCTGACTGTCATTAGCTTCCTGTTCTGACTGTCATAAACTTCCTGTTCTGACTGTCGTTAGCTTCATGTTCTGACTGTCATCAGCTTCCTGTTCTGACTGTCATCAGCTTCCTGTTCTGACTGTCATAGACTTCCTGTTCTGACTGTCGTTAGCTTCATGTTCTGACTGTCATCAGCTTCCTGTTCTGACTATCATCAGCTTCTTGTTCAGACTGTCCTTAGCTTCCTGTTCCGACTGTCACCAGCTTCCTGTTCTGACTGTCGTTAACTTCCTGTTCCGACTGTCATTAGTTTCCTGTTCTGTCTGTCATTGGCTTCCTGTTCCGACTGTCGTTAGCTTCCTGTTCATCAGCTTCCCATTCCGACTTTCATCAGCTTCCTGCTTTGACTGTCACCATCTTCCTGTTCTGACTATCATCAGCTCCCTGTTTCAACTGTCATAAACTTCCTGTTTCAACTGTCATCAGCTTCCTTTTCTGACTGTCGTTAGCTTCCTGTTAATCAGCTTCCTGTTCATCAGCTTCCTGTTCCGTCTGTCATCAGTTTCCTGTTCTGTCTGTCATCAGCTTCCTGCTTTGACTGTCACCATCTTCCTGTTCTGACTGTTGTTAGCTTCTTGTTCATTAGCTTCCTGTTCCGACTATCACCAGCTTCCTGTTCTGACTATCATCAACTTCCTGTTCTGACTCTCATAAACTTCCTGTTTCAACTGTCATCAGCTTCCTTTTCTGACTGTCATTAGCTTCCTGTTAATCAGCTTCCTGTTCATCAGCTTCCTGTTCCGTCTGTCATGAGTTTCCTGTTCTTTCTGTCATCAGCTTCTTGCTTTGACTGTCACCATCTTCCTGTTCTGACTGTTGTTAGCTTCTTGTTCATTAGTTTCCTGTTCTGACTATCATCAGCTTCCTGTTCCAACTGTCATAAACTTCCTGTTTCAACTGTCATCAGCTTCCTTTTCTGACTGTCATTAGCTTCCTGTTAATCATCTTCCTGTTCATCAGTTTCCTGTTCTGTCTGTCATCAGTTTCCTGTTGCGTCTGTCATCAGTTTCCTGTTCCGTCTGTCATCAGTTTCCTGTTCCGTCTGTCATCAGCTTTCTGTTCCGACTGTCATCAGCTTCCTGTTCATCAGCTTCTTGTTCCAACTGTTGTTATATTCCTGTTCCGACAGTCGTTAGCTTCCTTTTCATCAGCTTCCTGTTCTGTCCGTCATCAACTTCCTGTTCTGACTGTCTTTAGCTTCCTCTTCAACAGCTTCCTGTTCATCAGCTTCCTGTTCCGACTGACGTTAGCTTCCTGTTCATTAGCTTCCTGTTCTGACTGACGTTAGCTTCCTGTTCATCAGCTTCCTGTTCCGACTGTTGTTAGCTTCCTGTTCATCAGCTTCCTGTTCATCACTCAAAGTCAAAGTCAACTTTATTGTCAGAACTGCAATATGTACAGGACATACACAGGACCGAAATTGCGTTTCTCTCAGTCCCTCGGTGCAACAGTAACCATCTAAACACTAAACACTAAAACATTTAATAAACATAAGCATAAAATAGTAAAAGTGTAACACTGTCCTGAGTTTTTTCATAATAGTATAAAAGTATGAAAATTTACACCAACACTGAAACACCAAACACCCCTAAAACACCAAACACCCAATGAACATAAGCATAAAATGAAATAATAAAAGTGTAATACTGTCCTGAGTTTTTGCATAGTAGTATAAAAAGTATATCTATAAAATAAACTGAAGGTTCTAGCATTGACATTTGCAAAGAGTGGCACAGCAGCATATAAGTTAATGTACACAGTATATGTATGAGGTATTTGATGTTGGTATATAGGCAAAGTGGCATATGCAGTGAGGCACATAAGGCACATTTGGCATCCTTAGATAAGGCTAGTCAGAGAATGCTGTATATGTATCAGCAGTAGTGTAGATAAAAGTAGTGTAAATGTAAACAGTAGTAATAAATGTAAAGCAGTAGTAATAAATGTAAACCGTATTAATAAATGTAAACAGTGAATGTAAACAGTAGTATGACTATAGGCAGTAATGTAATACAAACATTAGTGCAAATATGAGAAGTAGTGCAAACTGAATGAGCACATGACCGAGAGTTTAGTGAATAACCCGTTTGATGACACAGAGTCCAGTGTTAAAAACTTTGTGTTGAGTGGTAATGTGTGAGAAAGTTTTTTGTGTTAAGGCAGTTCAAATGGGAGGGGAGGCAGAGCAGGCAGAGTGTTTATCAGTTTTCTGTTCCGACTGTCATGGCCTCTTCTTGGTTCTGTTTCTTTCAGGAGCTTTGACTCACTGATCAAGGCCCAGGCCCGGGAGCTGTCCCACCTGCGCCAGCGGCTGCGTGAGGGCCGGGGCGTCTGCAACATCCTCACCCAGCACCTGGGGGACACCACCAAGACCTTCGAGGAGCTGCTGAGGGCCAACGATGTGGACTACTACATGGGCCAGAGCTTCAGGGAGCAGCTGGCCCAGGGCAGCGCTCTGGCCCAGAGGCTCAGCTCCAAGATCAGCGGACGTGAGTCGCTTCTTGATTGAAACGGGTCGCTCAGGACCCGCTCCGAACGGGACGGACCTTGTGATGCTAACGTGCCTATTTGTTTACTGACAGGGGATCGTTCTGAGGATCCAGATGAGAAGACGGAGCTGCTCGCCATCCGGTCAGAACCTGTTCTCTCCTGTCTGTGTGCGTGTCGGCGTGGCGTTCATGTGTCGGCGTGGCGTTCATGTGTCGGTGTGGCGTTCAGGCTCTGCTGGTGGGATTGATGTTTGGGTGGAAAGTATCGGATCATGTCGGCCAGTTAATCAGAAACACGTTTAATCGTCGATGTGGAAAACTGGGCGGGGGCTCAATAGAAACACATTGATCGCATTCGGAGAGTTTAATCAGAACGTGTCCGGTGTTTCAGGGGATATTTGGTTCAAGGTTCTTCAGTGTCATTCTCATCACATGTGGTACATGAGGTGGAACGAAATTATGTTCTCAAATTCCTGGTTACACCCAAAAATAGCTAAAATATAAAGTATAAAAAAAGAAACGGTATACAAGGATCTAAGGAATACGCTAACCATGAATAATGTAAGATAAAGTGTATTAGGGCGGCCGTGGTGTAGTGGTAATGGCAGTCGTCTCCCGATCGGAAAGTTGGTGGTTCGACTCCCGGGACCCGCACCATGTGTCGTTGTGTCCTTGGGCAAGACACTTAACCTCGAGTTGCTCCCGGTAGGATTGGAAAGCACCTTGCATGGTAGTCTGCTGCCACCGGTTTATGAATGTGTGTAGCATTCAATATATGTGTAGCACTTTGAGATTTTCAGTAATGAAAAGTGCGTAATAAATTGAATTAATTATTAATTATTATTATTATTATTAAACAGCAGCCTGAACATGAGTCTGTAGTGAGTAGATGGATATGGACATAGGAGTCCTTCTGCTCCAGGTGGGTGAGAGCAGTGTGGACCACAGAGGAGATGGCGTCCTCTGTTGATGGATTCTCGCGGTATGCATACTGATGAGGGTCCTCATGATGTTGATGGATGTTTTGATGTGTGTCATGATGACCAGTTTTCAAAGCATTTAGTGACTATCGGGGTGAGGGCTACTGGCCGGTAGTCATTCAGACCAGTCACTGTAGAGCTCTTTGGGACTGGGATGATGGTGGTGGTCTTCAGGCAGGTGAGAACTGTTGTCAGAGTGAGGGAGGAGATAAAGATGTCGGCCAGCACCTCACAGAGCTGATCGGCCCAGTCTTTCAGCACCTTCCCGTTTAACCCTCCTCCTTACTTCAGCTGAGGTCACACTGAGGAACTTGTCTTCAGATGATGAAGTGAGTCTGGTGCTGGGTGGTCTGTTTCGGTCTTCAAAGTGGGCATAGAACATGTTAAGAGCATCAGGCAGTGATGGGTCCCTAGGGCATTGTGCACCTCTGCTTTTATAGTATGTTATACTATTTAATGCCCTTTCACATGTTCTTTGGGTCCTATGAGGAGAAATGTCCCTGGATCTTCCCTGGATCTTCCATGCGTATGTGGCTTTGGCCTCTCCCCTGTTCCTATGAGTCACCAGACCTAAAGACAGTGTCCCTGTCTTTCAGCAGGGTATGGACCTCTGCATTCAGCTAGGGTTTCTGGTTCAGGTAGCACTTCACAGTTCTGGTGGTGGTGACATCTTCAGCACACTTGCTGATGTATCTGAGGGCAGCAGATGTTTATTCCTCTGGATCCAGCTGTCCCTCATTTACAGTGGCCTCCCTGAAGATCTGCCAGTCTGTACATTCAAAACAGTCCTGCAGTACAGAGTCACTGGGCCACATGGCGCTGGTCCTCTGTGGGTATGGAACGTCTCATCAGGAGGTGGCAGACAGGGTCCATGAAGATGGGATGTGGTCAGAGAGGCTGAGGTGGGGGCGGAGCACAGCTTTGTATGCTTCTCGTATGTTGATGTAAACACGGCTGAGTGTGTTACTTCCCCGTGTTGGTATGGTCACATGCTGATAAAATCTTGGCAGAGAGTCTTTCAGGTTTACGTGATTAAAATCACCAGCCACCACGTAAAAAACCTCTGGATGCTTGTTTTGAAGTGAGCTGATGTTATCATTTAGCTACTGCAGAGCGTCTTTAGCATTAGCATCCGGAGCTATATACTGTACTGTATTTTGCTAACAGACAAACACAACGTTAGACATATTTACCACAGTCCCTAAATCTCAGAGGACAGTCGACCCACTCCGGCTGTAGACTTTGTCCGTCTGTGAGTTAAACTGCTCAGACTTAGAGATCGGGTGAGGAGGTCCATCATCCAGGGGAGAGCTCAGAGTAGAGCTGCTACTCCTCCGCATTGAAAGGAGTCATCTGAGGAGGTTCATCTGATTCAGGATGCCTCCTCAACACCTCCCTTTGGAGGCTTTCCGGACATGTCCCCCTGGTAGGAGGCTCCAGGCCGACCCAGAACTCTCTGGAAGGATTGTGTATCCTCTTTGGTCTGGGAATATCTTGGGGGCCCCCAGAAGGAGCTAGAGAGTTTCACTGGGAAGAAGAAGGTCTGGTTTCTCTCCTGAACCCATTGACTCCACAACCAGGACAAACCTTTTACTTCAGCTCAGGTGCAAAAACCACAAGAGCAATCCCACCGGCTGACACCATCTTTATGGCAGAAATGCTAATGGAGTTGTGTTAAATTGACACAAAAGTGGGTAAATTTATGTCAACAAAATATACGTCACACAGTGTAAATGAAGAGTCAGATGGCTGCTGTGACTTTTAGTTTTTGTAACTTTTATATTTTCAAAATATTCAATTTTTATTTAGAAATATTTTCTGCAGTTTTTTTAGTTCCTATAAAAACTTGATTCTGCTTCAGCTACTAGCTCTGTTTGTCTTCTACTTTTTTGTTTTAGCTAGCCTGTTTTATCTTTTAAGCTAGCCTTTTAACTCTTTAGGCTTTTAGCATTTGTTATGCTATTTTTAGCTTCAAGCTACCATTGATAGCTTTTAGCTCCTAGGTAATGCATCTACAGGTACTCCCCAAGTTACGAACAAGTTCCTTTCCTTCGCTCGTTTGTAAGTCGAAAATCGCCGTAAGTCGGAAGTACACACTAGCCGCCACTTATACACGTACATGTACGGTACTGTAAAGTTACCAAGCACTTCGCCTATCCTAACACAGTACCCTACATAATTATCAAAAAACACATACAGTACATTTGGAGCCATAATGAAGGAAAAAAAGAGTTAATAACTTATGGGAGCTGTAGAAGCCGTTCCTCCGCATTTTAGCATGTTAGCTCGGGGTCCCACGAACATCGGAGTCCGCCAATCCGTTCCTTCGCGTTTTAGCATGTTAGCTCGGGGTCCCACGAACATCGGATTCCGCCAATCCGTTCCTTTGCGTTTTAGCATGTTAGCTCGGGGGTCCCACGAACATCGGAGTTTGCCAATCCGTTCTCGCGTTTTAGCATGTTAGCTCGGGATCCCACGAACATCGGAGGCCACCAATCCGTTCCTTCGCGTTTTAGCATGTTGGCTCGGGGTCCCAGCAACATCCGAGGCCGCGAGGCTGTTCCTCCGCCTGAGACGTCCACAGAGTTCACCGAGCGTTTCCAGCTCATGTATCCGAGCGAGGCAACCTCTGATCGGACACACGTTCCGTCCAAAGCCGGCTGTCGAGGCCGGAGCTAACCGAAGATAACCGAAAACTAGCAGACACTGTCGAAAACTGGCGGACACTGCCGAAAACTGGCGTAAACTGCGTAAATCGGCTTCTAAATAATAATAATAATAATGATAATAATAATAATACTTTATTTATAAAGCCATTTAAAACAACCACAGCTGCAACAAAGTGCTGTACACATAAAATCAAGAACATTTAAACACATAAAATAAGATTGTTCAAATTTATTTTTTATTTTTTTATGAGATGCGTGACGTAACCCTGAATCGCCGTAAGTCGAGGACTACCTGTATTTAAGGATTTGCCCAGAATGCATTGCACATTCCCAGCACAATATGGGATTAAAGCATCTCACAAGTAAAACATATTTTATATTCAGATAATAGAACGTCTAGTTTGGTGTTAATTTGATTAATTATCTTTTATTCAGGAAACGTTAGAAAATAAAAGCAGAACATTTAACTTCATCAGTAGTGGTATCTTTCAAACAGGAAGTCAGGGTATTTTAAAGGTTATATCTGCATCTGGAGCAATGCTTGCATTAAAATCATAACTCCACGTGAAGCTCGTGAAGCAGCCTAAACAAACAGAACCATCTGGGTCAGAGCGGGCCGAAGCAGGTTACATGATTAAATGAATCATAAAGTCAGCTGGAGCTGCAAGAAGTCGGCTGCTCTGACGCAGCGCACGCCGTCGTCAACACGGCCTCTAATCAGGTTAAGTTATTAGACCCGGAGCGGGGGGGTTGGGGGGGAACTGGGTCAGCAGGAGCTGAACGCAGCCGCAGAGACAAACTGAGCTGAGTGGACACAGCCACGTTATGTAATGTTTACTCAACGTTAACCCCATTATTTTACACTTTCGTCTGTGAGAACCGTCCTGCAGCTCCTCGTCCCGACATGGAGGCATTTATTTTTACATTTCCAACTGAGGAGGAGGACAGACCGCTCCGGCGTCCCATGAGGAGGTTCCTGCAGAGGAGGAGCAGCTTTGTTGGCGATCATCCGTTCAGCTTCTGCTCATCTTGTTCTCTGACGGCTGCTGGAGCGTGAACACCCGAGCCCTGGGGACGTGGACATCTGTTTGTCCACCCAGTGTCCCTCTTTGTGTGTCTCTGTCGTCCCTGTGTGACAGTGAGCTGAAGGACGGAGAGGTCCAGGACGTTTTAGAAGGTGCAGGCAGTGGAAGAAGCAAGATGAACGTGGAATAACTGCCGGGTTTCTCTTTTTTTGGAGCATTTTTTTTTTATTTACAAGCTACTTTTATTTAAAAATTTTATTTAATATTTTGTCTCCAAACCGTCTGATTCGACCCGTGGTTCACCCCGCGGTTCCAGGCCTTCTGCTCCATCTGCACGTTGGAAGGCAGCCATGGAAATCCAAACCTAATGAGGATCTCCTCCGAGTTCCACCTGATCTCCTGTGTCAGCTGACCCACTGACCCCAGCATCGTCACCTCCAGGGACCGGAGCAACCTCGGAGACAGGAAGTTCAGCAGGACGGAGAGCGATGGCAGGTCTGTAGGCCGGTGGAGAAGACCAGGAGGAGGAGGAGGAGGAGGCTGATGGCTCCTCTGTGGAGGAGCATGCTGTCCAGGAGCAGTCCGCTCTACAGAGACTCCCTGTTCTCCTTCTCCCTGTGGGAGTGGAGG
Source organism: Garcialebias charrua (assembly GCA_038048925.1). Taxonomy (NCBI): domain Eukaryota; kingdom Metazoa; phylum Chordata; class Actinopteri; order Cyprinodontiformes; family Rivulidae; genus Garcialebias; species Garcialebias charrua. The sequence continues at coordinate 66,633 of JBBPBX010001182.1, read as the reverse complement.
GCTCAGGAGAGGGAGCTGCTGCTGCTGAAGAAGCACTCGGACAGGGAGCGGAGAACCATGCTCGCTCAGCTCGACAAGTAAGACCCGTACAGAACCAGAACCAGCACGGGGCGGTCCTCTCACAAACCTCACCTCCAGAAAACATTCTATCTAAAAGTTTTCAGGTTTGGTCCCACTTTCTGTTTGATCCCAGTCCAGCTCCCAGCAGGAGGCAGACCTGGACCGCAGATGGTCCGGTCCAGTGAGGTCCGACATGGTCCTGCTGAAAGAACTCCTCGATGGGAGCATCTGAAGTCTTCAGCTGTTAGTAGCTGATGTTTCTAACAGCTAAAGAATCTAAAACGCCTTGCGGCTGCTGCAGCTTTTCTTCGTTTCTTGCTTGTTCAGTCGTTTTAAACGGCGCCTGCAGAAGAATCACATCTTTTCTCCTGCAGGTTACAGTTTCGTCTTTTCCTCAGAGTGCGTTAACTGAGGGTCATTTTGACCCAAGGGCAGCAGGAGGGTCCATCGAAGAAAGATTAAAAGGCGTAAATGACAACCAAATCATGTTGGATACAGAAAAGTCCAATAACCATAGGCATCGCAACAATTATATGTGAAGGGGACATGTCCCCCTCACATTTAAAAATATTCATTTGACCCCCCTTCATACACACACATACACATTTACTACGAAATATTAGTTCTCCCAGTACTGTTTTTATTTCTTAGTGAACAAATCCATTTCACCTGATTAATAGGAGAACTTCATCGAACCGACATGAAAATGCATGGATGGATGCAACGCTTTAGTCTTAAAGATCACATCCAATCGACAGAAATCCTGCGTCGAGCTGGCTTATGTGCGATTAAGGACGCATGCCGGCAACACTGTTTGCGGTGGTTCGGTCATGTTAGACAAAGTGAAAACAGTGCTATACTTGCTATTGAAAACCTTGAAGTACCTGGTACCCGTCCCAAAGGCCGTCCGAAAAAGACCTGGACGCAAACGATTCAACAAGATCTGAAAGTGTTGAACCTCAATGAACTGGACGCAACTGACCGCCTAATCTGGCGTCAAAAACTTGGTGACAAGGAAGTAGTGTCCCACCCCGGAATCGGGAAATGGACAATAAACGAAGATAGATAGATAGATAGATAGATAGATAGATAGATAGATAGATAGATAGATAGATAGATAGATAGATAGATAGATAGATAGATAGATAGATAGATAGATAGATAGATAGGTTAAGATATGTGAGAAGTGGTGCACTACGTCTGTAGCTTCTTAACCAGCACATCTGTATAGTGCGCCATTACGTTAGCGCTATGTTAGGACTGGCAGTCGTATGTCGACCGGGAAGTGGGGTTGTTGGTAGGGCTGAACGATTTTGGAAAATAATCTAATTGCTTTTTTTTTCTTCTATAAATTGCAATTGCTATTTAAAACGTGATTATTTTTTTAATATCTTCTCAAGTATTTTTCAACAAACAGAAGCAATAAATCCATCTGTTTTATAATAAACAATGTCAGATTTATTTAAAGCAGAGATTACAATAAAGCAAACAAATCTATGTGTCGTTGTGTCCTTGGGCAAGACACTTAACCCCAAGTTGCTCCCGGTAGGACTGGAAAGCACCTTGCATGGTAGTCTGCCGCTACCGGTGTATGAATGTGTGTAGCATTTTGAGATTTTCACTAATGAAAAGTGCGTTATAAATTGAATTCATTATTATTATTATTATTATTATGCCTTTTCTTTTCACCATTTCTATTTTTTCTTGTTTCATAAACATAATAGTAAGTTAAGTGAACTCCCTAACTCCCGTGTGAAGTCTGAACTTCACATGACAGTTAATAAATAAATATAAAAAATTAGATGTAAAAAATTTTAAACTTACTGCTTTCCAGCCAGTAACATCATAAAAAATAAAGTGCAAAAAACATAAAGATACAGTAATCTGCTTTAACCAACTTGTTATTTTCTGGGAATTCAAACTCAGTGAACACAAAATAAATAAACTAGTATCTGTTCTTATTAAATTTTTAGATGTAAAAAACAAAAACTCTTGGAACAATAATGTAATTACATTTCGAGAACAGCAGCAAGGCAGGTTGTGCACAATACATGTCATTGTGCAGCGTCTTGTTTATAGCCAAAATAATTCCAAAACAGCAGACGTGCTGCTGCTCTTTGGTGCCAAACTTTCAGATGTATCATCTTCTGTCGAGCATGACGTCATTGCGCAACCGGTTAAAGCACAGTGTTGATTTCTTCCGCTACCTGCTTTGCTTTACGCCACTCACTCATAAGTGATGTAACCAGATCATGTGACCAGTCAAATTGCAGCCTTTGTGATTAGAACATCTTATTTTATCATATGTGACGGGTCACGGGAAAAGCAGGAACAAGTCTCTCACACTCAAACTGAAAAAAATCGATAAAAGCTTCAAGTTTTGAGAAAATAGTGAAAATCGTTTTTTTTTTGCTAAATATACTAGTTGAAGTTGTGAAGAAACCACCCCATGCTTTAAAAAACACTTTAGAAGTGTTTAAACTGATATACTTTGTGTTAGAATTCAGCTTGAGTAAAAACGAGCCGGCCGAGATTTGCATATCAGGGGTGTGGAAACCACCCGCTGATTAACATGCTGTCTTTGTTTGGCTGGTTTTGGAGCTTTTCCCACTGCTTGTTATTGGTTTCAGACAATAATATGCAGATTTGAAAGAAACACCACCCAGTCTGTGTTCACAGTCATTGCTGGGGGTTAGGGTTAAGGCAAATTAATGTAAATGAACAGCAATTGTTAACACCCCCAGGTAACACTTCAGGAATGGGGACTTTCTTGTAGTGGCAGGGCTTCCGACTTGGGACCCGAAGGACGCGGGTTCGCGCCCCGGCCACTACACACCTTGGGGTGTCTATGAGTGCACACCTAATTCTCCAGCTCCCCGGGCGCTTTCTATGGCTGCTCACTGCACCACCTGGTGGTGGTTGGGTTAAATGCAGAGACGAATTTCGTCTGTGTATGGGAAACATACACAGATGACAAAAAGGACATTATTATTATTATTATTATGAAACTTTGAGGCCTGAATTCTCCCTAATCTTATTTGCAGATTGCCATCATTGAAATGGCTGTATCTTCTTTTTTTTTGAGTGCCATGTGTTTGGCATCATCGGATAGCTTAGAACCCACACTTTCAGATTCTGTAAATAACTCAAAATGACCCAGGGGAGATTTGTTCCTGGTTTTGCTGTGGCCAGTCACATATTGCACTATTATTGCAAATGCAATTAATTGTTCAGCCCTAGTTGTTAGCATGAGTGAGAGAAGTGGAGCGTGCTCTGTTCACACAAGGAGAACTGTTGGTCAGGTTAGTTCTTGTTGTTCTCTAAGATACTTATTGAACCAAGTGTTTTCTTATGGAGGTAAACGTTGATGCTTAAAAACCCGTTAAAATACACCAAAATCCAGGAAATGGCATCTACTTTATTCAAACATTTCTGGGGGAGGACCCCCAGACGATACCCACCAATTTGTCCTCCCTGCATTACAAATGTGTCTGATGCTAATGTCGACAGCCATGTGTGTTTGTGGATTAAAACCTGAACGTTAATCCTAACATGGATTAACAACCGGTGAACATCCCGTGGTTACAACCAGCTGCTAACTCTGTTTCTCCGACAGACTCAGTAAGGAGCTGCAGCAGAAGGATAAAGTCATCGAGGCGCTGCGCGCCAAACTGAACCTCCATCGTCGATCCGACACGCCCTGCAGCGGCCCCGCCCTCTCCGACACCACCGACCAATCGGATCGCATCTCCTACGTCTCTGACGAGCACGGCTCCACCGGCGGGGACCCGGAGCTCTGCTCCGATGCGGACTGCGCAGACGGAACACGGGGTTCTGCTGGCGTCGGAACAGGTGAGGCGAGCGCAGACGGGACAGGAAGTGGAAAACTCACCTGTCAGCTCAACTGGGCTTTATTTTATTAACCAGTTCCTGTCGGCACTGGTTTTATTTTGTTAACCAGTTCCTGTCGGCACTGGTTTTATTTTGTTAACCAGTTCCTGTCGGCACTGGTTTTATTTTGTTAGCCAGTTCCTGTCGGCACTGGTTTTATTTTGTTAACCAGTTCCTGTCGGCACTGGTTTTATTTTGTTAACCAGTTCCTGTCGGCACTGGTTTTATTTTGTTAACCAGTTCCTGTCGGCACTGGTTTTATTTTGTTAACCAGTTCCTGTCGGCACAGGTTTTATTTTGTTAACCAGTTCCTGTCGGCACTGGTTTTATTTTGTTAACCAGTTCCTGTCGGCACTGGTTTTATTTTGTTAACCAGTTCCTGTCGGCACTGGTTTTATTTTGTTAACCATTTCCTGTCGGCACTGGTTTTATTTTGTTAACCAGTTCCTGTCGGCACTGGTCCGCTTGAAACCAGAACCGTTTTATCTTCCTGTCTGACATCAACCCAGACCAAACGTTTCCTGTGTGGGGAACTATTTTCTGCTGCGGATTAACGTTGATTTGATGCTCTCCTGGTGAACCAGCCCAACCTCCTCATCATGTGACCTCATCGTTGTTGTTGTTGTTGTTGTTGTTGTTGTTGTTGTTGTTGTTGTTGTTGTTGTTGTTGTTGTTGTTGTTGTTTACTTCCTGCCCATCATAACAATGAATAATGTTTGTTCCTCATTATTTTCATTTTCAGATTCTCATCACGCCGTCTCCATGTCACTCCATCCATCTGCTCCTCCATCCATCACCTCCTCCCATCTCTCCCAGTCCTGCCTCAGCTGTCCCAGCATGCACTGCTCCAGCTCGCCTCGCCGACCTGCAGATGTGACAAGTCTGACAGGTGGGAGGAGCTCTGACTCCGACCTGCAGAACTTTTCCTCTTTCCTTCATCCTCCTGTGGGTCCGTTTTCACCTTCCTCGCCCTTTTTTCTCTCAGCGCCACTCTCCACTTCCTGTCGCCCTTCAAACTCCTCCTCCTCCCCACAGAGGAGCCTCCCCTGCCGCCCCCCTCCCCCCTCCAAGCTGCCAACCCAAAGCAGTCGAGGGGCGGGATTCTCTTTGGCTGAGGTTCAGCAGGAGCTGCAGCTGTTACAGAAACAGCTGAGAAACGAGAGTGCGTGGCTTAGACTCTGCATGAACGTCTTAACGAGCTAAAATCTGCAGCTGAATGTCTAACGAGCTAAAATCTGCAACTGAACATCTAACGAGCTAAAATCTGCTGCTGAACGTCTAACGAGCTAAAATCTGCTGCTGAATGTCTATCGAGCTAAAATTTGCAGCTGAATGTCAGACGAGCTAAAATCTGCAACTGAACATCTAACGAGCTAAAATCTGCAGCTGAATGTCGGACGAGCTAAAATCTGCTGCTGAACGTCTAACGAGCTAAAATCTGCAGCTGAATGTCTATCGAGCTAAAATTTGCAGCTGAATGTCTAACGAGCTAAAATCTGCTGCTGAACGTCTAACGAGCTAAAATCTGAAGCTGAACTCAAACTGAAACCAACTTAAATTATGAATTACTTTAAGTTTAATTTGTCTCTGTAACGCAGACTTTACATTGACCTCCTCCTGTTGCAGTCATAGCTGTCAGATAGCTCTATCGGTAAAGCGTTGCATCGCAGTGCCGAACCTTATGGGTTCGAGTCCCACATGGGACAACGTTTTTTTTTCTCCTTTTAATTCATTCCAGATTTAAAAAACCCAAGAAAACTATTTACAATACAACAAGAAATGAAGCATAAAGTCTTTTTAATCTGGAATGAATAAATAATCTAAAGAAAGAAGGAAAAAAAAAATTAGTCATACCTCGTGGGACTCGAACCCACGAGTTCTCAATAAGCAGTGCAATGATTTACCCAGTTTGCCACCAGGTCGCGTGTATATTTTTAGGTCCACATTTTTTATAAACAAACATTCTTTGGGTTTAGTTCGTCATTTACTCCCATGAGTGACGCTGCTAATAAGGACAGATTTTCTTTTCTTGACCTCAGAGAGCAGAACTTCAAACTCCGCACCGGTAGAGTTCTTCTTTTTTACTTTTCGCTGTCATTTTATGAACGAACACGTTTTGCCTCTGATGCAGGAAACGTAGCCTTATATGGTGTTTCGAGGGCTGGGAATTATGTAAATAACCTCTCCGCGTGCACGCGCAGGTGGATGGAACAGGTGGGATCCATCAACTTTACGCAGCCCGTTTACACACTTTTCCTGTGGATAGAAGGGTTTGTTGAATCTGACGTGGCATGTTCGTACGAACGCTTCATACGAACAAAAGTAGGAGAAATTTAGGATAAAAATACGAACATTTTCGTGAATGAGGGCCAATGAATTCAATTCATAACGCACTTTTCATTAGTGAAAATCTCAAAGTGCTACACACATTCATACACCGGTAGCGGCAGACTACCATGCAAGGTGCTTTCCAGTCCTACCGGGAGCAACTTGGGGTTAAGTGTCTTGCCAAGGGACACAACGACACATGGTGTGGGGAACCGGGATTCGAACCGCCAACCTTCCGATCGGGGGACGACTGCCATTACCACTACGCCACAGCCGCCCACAATGTCGGAGCTGAATGTCGGACGAGCTAAAATCTGCTGAAAGTCTGACAAGCTAAAATCTGCAGCTGAACGTCTGACAAGCTAAAATCTGCAGCTGACCGTCGGACGAGCTAAAATCCGCTGCTGAAAGTCTGACGAGCTAAAATCTGCAGCTGAACGTCTGACAAGCTAAAATCTGCAGCTGAACGTCTGACGAGCTAAAATCTGCAGCTGAACGTCTGACGAGCTAAAATCTGCAGCTGAATGTCTAACGAGCTAAAATCTGCAGCTGAATGTCGGACGAGCTAAAATCTGCATCTGAATGTCTATAACGAGCTAAAATCTGCAGCTGAACGTCTGACGAGCTAAAATCTGCTGAACGTCTGACAAGCTAAAATCTGCAGCTGAACGTCTGACGAGCTAAAATCTGTAGCTGAACGTCTAACGAGCTAAAATCTGAAGCTGAATGTCTAACTAGCTAAAATCTGCAGCTGAATGTCGGACGAGCTAAAATCCGCTGCTGAAAGTTTGACGAGCTAAAATCTGCAGCTGAACGTCTGACGAGCTAAAATCTGCATCTGAATGTCTAACGAGCTAAAATCTGCAGCTGAACGTCTGACGAGCTAAAATCTGCTGCTGAACGTCTAACGAGCTAAAATCTGCTGCTGAATGTCTATCGAGCTAAAATTTGCAGCTGAATGTCGGACGAGCTAAAATCTGCAACTGAACATCTAACGAGCTAAAATCTGCAGCTGAATGTCGGACGAGCTAAAATCTGCTGCTGAACGTCTAACGAGCTAAAATCTGCAGCTGAATGTCTATCGAGCTAAAATTTGCAGCTGAATGTCTAACGAGCTAAAATCTGCTGCTGAACGTCTAACGAGCTAAAATCTGAAGCTGAATGTCGGACGAGCTAAAATCTGCAACTGAACATCTAACGAGCTAAAATCTGCAGCTGAATGTCGGACGAGCTAAAATCTGCAACTGAACATCTAACGAGCTAAAATCTGCTGCTGAACGTCTATCGAGCTAAAATCTGCAGCTGAACGTCTAACGAGCTCAAATCTGCTGCTGAATGTCTATCGAGCTAAAATCTGCTGCTGAATGTCTATCGAGCTAAAATCTGCAGCTGAACGTCTAACGAGCTAAAATCTGCAACTGAACATCCAACGAGCTAAAATCTGCTGCTGAATGTCTATCGAGCTAAAATCTGCAGCTGATAATAATATTAATAATAATGGCCCTCATGCACGAACCGTTCGTACGCACAGATTTGTTCTTAAACTGTGCGTACGAGTGATTTAGGATCATTTGTGGCATTCAACAATGTTTTCGTATCCTACGATTTTTTTCAGATACGAACAAAATTTACGAGTGGTCCGGACCTGTCGTATATTTTACGAGCAGTCGGTCTGCTGTCATCCAGACGGAATTTCTCCACTAATAACTTCATATTTCGTTATTTAGAAAATATTTAGAGTTTAAAAAAGTCACGCACCACAATTGTTCTTGACAATAGGTTCTGTTTGAAGTCGAATTATAATTTTAAATGTAATAATGACTAACGGATTAAAGTATTTAAATTAAAATCAATTTGTTATCAATGCCGTTTTCTAACACTACAATATCAATATGAAGATCTCAAACTGAAACCAACTTAAATTATGAATTACTTTAAGTTTAATTTGTCTCTGTAACGCAGACTTTACATTGACCTCCTCCTGTTGCAGTCATAGCTGTCAGATAGCTCTATCGGTAAAGCGTTGCGTCGCAGTGCCGAACCTTATGGGTTCGAGTCCCACATGGGACAACGTTTTTTTTTCTCCTTTTAATTCATTCCAGATTTAAAAAACCCAAGAAAACTATTTACAATACAACAAGAAATGAAGCATAAAGTCTTTTTAATCTGGAATGAATAAATAATCTAAAGAAAGAAGGAAAAAAAAAATTAGTCATACCTCGTGGGACTCGAACCCACGAGTTCTCAATAAGCAGTGCAATGATTTACCCAGTTTGCCACCAGGTCGCGTGTATATTTTTAGGTCCACATTTTTTATAAACAAACATTCTTTGGCTTTAGTTGGTCATTTACTCCCATGAGTGACGCTGCTAATAAGGACAGATTTTCTTTTCTTGACCTCAGAGAGCAGAACTTCAAACTCCGCACCGGTAGAGTTCTTCTTTTTTACTTTTCGCTGTCATTTTATGAACGAACACGTTTTGCCTCTGAGGCAGGAAACGTAGCCTTATATGGTGTTTTGAGGGGTGGGAATTATGTAAATGACCTCTCCGCGTGCACGTGCAGGTGGATGGAACAGGTGGGATCCATCAACTTTACGCAGCCCGTTTACACACTTTTCCTGTGGATAGAAGGGTTTGTTGAATCTGACGTGGCATGTTCGTACGAACGCTTCATACGAACAAAAGTAGGAGAAATTTAGGATAAAAATACGAACATTTTCGTGAATGAGGGCCAATGAATTCAATTTATAACGCACTTTTCATTAGTGAAAATCTCAAAGTGCTACACACATTCATACACCGGTAGCGGCAGACTACCATGCAAGGTGCTTTCCAGTCCTACCGGGAGCAACTTGGGGTTAAGTGTCTTGCCAAGGGACACAACGACACATGGTGTGGGGAACCGGGATTCGAACCGCCAACCTTCCGATCGGGGGACGACTGCCATTACCACTACGCCACAGCCGCCCACAATGTCGGAGCTGAATGTCGGACGAGCTAAAATCTGCTGAAAGTCTGACAAGCTAAAATCTGCAGCTGAACGTCTGACAAGCTAAAATCTGCAGCTGACCGTCGGACGAGCTAAAATCCGCTGCTGAAAGTCTGACGAGCTAAAATCTGCAGCTGAACGTCTGACAAGCTAAAATCTGCAGCTGAACGTCTGACGAGCTAAAATCTGCAGCTGAACGTCTGACGAGCTAAAATCTGCAGCTGAATGTCTAACGAGCTAAAATCTGCAGCTGAATGTCGGACGAGCTAAAATCTGCATCTGAATGTCTATAACGAGCTAAAATCTGCAGCTGAACGTCTGACAAGCTAAAATCTGCTGAACGTCTGACAAGCTAAAATCTGCAGCTGAACGTCTGACGAGCTAAAATCTGTAGCTGAACGTCTAACGAGCTAAAATCTGAAGCTGAATGTCTAACTAGCTAAAATCTGCAGCTGAATGTCGGACGAGCTAAAATCCGCTGCTGAAAGTTTGACGAGCTAAAATCTGCAGCTGAACGTCTGACGAGCTAAAATCTGCATCTGAATGTCTAACGAGCTAAAATCTGCAGCTGAACGTCTGACGAGCTAAAATCTGCTGAACGTCTGACAAGCTAAAATTTGCAGCTGAACGTCTGATTAGCTAAAATCTGCAGCTGAACGTCTAACAAGCTAAAATCTGCAGCTGAATGTCGGACAAGCTAAAATCCGCTGCTGAAAGTTTGACGAGCTAAAATCTGCAGCTGAACGTCTGACGAGCTAAAATCTGCAGCTGAATGTCGGACGAGCTAAAATCTGCTGCTGATCGTCTAACCAGCTAAACTCTGTTACTGAGCGTCAAGCAGACAAGCTAAAATCCGTCTAATGAACTAAAATATTTGCTAAACTTCTGATCAGCTAAAATCGGCTGTTGAATGTTTGATGATCTAAAATATATTGCTTAACATCTAAAGAGCTCAAATCTGACTTCAAAGCTAAATTCTTTACACATTAATAATCTGTGATACTTCATTAATCCGAGTCATCGTTAACATGTTTTTAATGTTTTTTTTTAATGTTTTTTAACAATCTACTACTGCAGGTTTGTGCTCTTTTAGCTGTTTGTACATCCAAATGTTCGGCTCGTTCAGGAGCTGAGTGCCGTGACTTGTTTTTTTATAATGTCTAACTCTTCAGTGCTTTTTACACGATCACAGGCTGCTCGATGGTGGAATCAGCTTGAAATGTTTTGCTTAAACAGAACTGAGTGTAGACTGACAGATTTTAGTGGTTGAGCCCCGATAAAGCCCATATACTGACCTGTGTACTGACCTGTGTACTGACCTGTATACTGACCTGTGTACTGACCTGTGTACTGACCTGTGTACTGACCTGTATACTGACCTGTATACTGACCTGTATACTGACCTGTGTACTGACCTGTATACTGACCCGTATACTGACCTGTATACTGACCTGTATACTGACCTGTATACTGACCCGCATACTGACCTGTATACTGACCTGTGTACTGACCTGTATACTGACCTGTATACTGACCTGTATACTGACCTGTATACTGACCTGTGTACTGACCTGTATACTGACCCGTATACTGACCTGTATACTGACCCGCATACTGACCCGCATACTGACCTGTATACTGACCTGTATACTGACCTGTGTACTGACCCGTATACTGACCCGTATACTGACCCGTATACTGACCTGTGTACTGACCCGTATACTGACCTGTGTACTGACCTGTGTACTGACCTGTGTACTGACCTGTGTACTGACCCGTGTACTGACCTGTGTACTGACCCGTATACTGACCTGTATACTGACCTGTATACTGACCTGTGTACTGCCCTGTATACTGACCTGTATACTGACCCGTATACTGAGCTGTGTACTGACCTGTGTACTGACCTGTGTACTGACCTGTATACTGACTTGTGTACTGACCTGTATACCGACCTGTATACTGACCTGTGTACTGACCTGTATACTGACACGTGTACTGACCCGTACACTGACCCGTATATTGACCTCTATGATGACCTGTGTACTGACCTGTGTACTGACCTGTATACTGACCTGTATACTGATCTGTGTACTGACCTGTGTACTGACCTGTATACTGACCCGTATACTGACCTGTATACTGACCTGTGTACTGACCTGTGTACTGACCTGTGTACTGACCCGTATACTGACCCGTATACTGACCCGTATACTGACATGTATCTTCTTCTTCTTTCGGCTTTTCCCTTTTCAGGGGTCGCCACAGCGAGTCATCCTCCTCCACCTCACTCTGTCCTCTGCATCCTCTGTCCTCACTCCAACTACCTTCATGTCCTCTCTAACTGCATCCATATATCTCCTCTTTGGCCTTCCTCTGTGTCTTTTTCCTGGCAGCTGCATTTCTAACATCCTTCTACCAATATACCCACTGTCCCTCCTCTGGACATGTCCAAACCATCTCAGTGTGTCCTCTCTAACTTTATCTCCCAGTTGTTCAACATGTGCTGTACCTCTGATGATCTCATTCCTGATCTTATCCATCCTTGTCACTCCTAAGGAGAACCTCAGCATCTTCATTTCTGCTACTTCCAGTTCTTTCTCCTGTCTTTTTGTCCATGTCTCTGTCTCCAGACCATACAACATAGCTGGTCTCACCACTGTCTTGTAAACTTTTCCTTTGACCTTTGCTGACACCTTTTTGTCACAAATCACTCCTGAAACTTTTCTCCATCCACTCCATCCTGCCTGGACTCTCTTCTTCACCTCTTTACCACATTCCCCATTTTCCTGGACAGTGGACCCCAAGTACTTGAAGTCCTGCACCTTTGTGACCTCTGCTCCTTGTAGCCTCACTGTTCCACTGGCCTCCCTCTCATTCACACACATGTACTCTGTCTTACTACGACTGACTTTCATTCCTCTTCTTTCAAGTGCATACCTCCACCTCTCCAAGTTCTCTTCCACCTGTTCCCTGTTCTCACCACAGATCACAATGTCATCTGCAAACATCATAGTCCATGGGGATTCCTGCCTGACCTCATCTGTTAGTCGGTCCATCACCAGAGCAAACAAGAAGGGGCTCAGAGCCGATCCTTGATGCAATCCCACCTCCACATTGAAGCTATCTGTCACTCCTACAGCACATCTCACCACTGTCCTGCTGTCTTCATACATGTCCTGTACCAGTCTAACATACTTTTCTGCCACTCCAGATTTCCTCATGCAATACCACACCTCCTCTCTTGGCACCCTGTCATATGCTTTTTCTAAATCCACAAACACACAATGGAGTTCTTTCTGACCCTCTCTGTACTTCTCTATCAACATCCTCAAAGCAAAGATGGCATCTGTGGTGCTCTAAACTGACCCTTATACCGACCCGTATACTGACCTGTATACTGACCTGTATACTGACCTGTATACTGACCTGTATACTGACCCATATACTGACCTGTATACTGACCTGTATACTGACCCATATACTGACCTGTATACTGACCTGTATACTGACCTGTATACTGACCTGTATACTGACCCGTATACTGACCTGTATACTGACCTGTATACTGACCTGTATACTGACCCGTATACTGACCTGTATACTGACCCGTATACTGACCTGTATACTGACCCGCATAAAGACCTGTATACTGACCCGTATACTGACCTGTATACTGACCCGTATACTGACCTGTATACTGACCCGTATACTGACCTGTTTCTGACTCGTATACTGACCTGTTTCTGACCTGTTTCTGACCCGTCTCTGACCTGTTTCTGACCCGTCTCTGACCTGTATGCTGACCCTTATACTGACCTGTATACTGACTTGTATATTGACCTGTATACTGACCTGTATACTGACCTGTATACTGACATGGATACTGACCCGTATACTGACCTGTATACTGACCCGTATACTGACCCATATACTGACCCGTATACTGACCTGTATACTGACCTGTATACTGACCCGTATACTGACCTGTATACTGACCCGTATACTGACATGTATACTGACCCATATACTGACATTTATACTGACCCGTATACTGACCTGTATACTGACCTGTATACTGACCCATATACTGACCCGTATACTGACCTGTATACTGACCTGTATACTGACATGTATACTGACATGTATACTGACCCGTATACTGACCTTTATACTGACCTGTATACTGACATGTATACTGACCCGTATACTGACCTTTATACTGACCTGTATACTGACCCGTATACTGACCTGTATACTGACCTGTATACTGACCTGTATACTGACCCGTATACTGACCTGTATACTGACCCGTATACTGACCTGTATACTGACCCGCATAAAGACCTGTATACTGACCCGTATACTGACCTGTATACTGACCCGTATACTGACCTGTTTCTGACTCGTATACTGACCTGTTTCTGACTCGTATACTGACCTGTTTCTGACCCGTATACTGACCTGTTTCTGACCTGTTTCTGACCCGTCTCTGACCTGTTTCTGACCCGTCTCTGACCTGTATGCTGACCCTTATACTGACCTGTATACTGACTTGTATATTGACCTGTATACTGACCTGTATACTGACCTGTATACTGACATGGATACTGACCCGTATACTGACCCGTATACTGACCTGTATACTGACCCGTATACTGACCTGTATACTGACCCGTATACTGACCCGTATACTGACCCGTATACTGACCTGTATACTGACCCGTATACTGACCTGTATACTGACCCGTATACTGACATGTATACTGACCCATATACTGACATTTATACTGACCCGTATACTGACCTGTATACTGACCTGTATACTGACCCATATACTGACCCGTATACTGACCTGTATACTGACCTGTATACTGACATGTATACTGACATGTATACTGACCCGTATACTGACCTTTATACTGACCTGTATACTGACATGTATACTGACCCGTATACTGACCTTTATACTGACCTGTATACTGACCCGTATACTGACCCGTATACTGACCTGTATACTGACCTGTATACTGACCCATATACTGACCTGTATACTGACCCGTATACTGACATGTATACTGACCCATATACTGACATTTATACTGACCCGTATACTGACCTGTATACTGACCTGTATACTGACCCGTATACTGACCTGTATACTGACCTGTATACTGACATGTATACTGACCCGTATACTGACATGTATACTGACCCGTATACTGACCTTTATACTGACCTATATACTGACCTGTATACTGACCTTTATACTGACCTGTATACTGACCCGTATACTGACCCGTATACTGACCTTTATACTGACCTGTATACTGACCCGTATACTGACCCGTATACTGACCTGTATACTGACCTGTATACTGACCTGTATACTGACCCGTATACTGACCCGTATACTGACCTGTATACTGACCTGTATACTGACCCGTATACTGACATGTATACTGACCCGTATACTGACCTTTATACTGACCCGTATACTGACCTGTATACTGACCCGTATACTGACATGTATACTGACCCGTATACTGACCTTTATACTGACCCGTATACTGACCCGTATACTGACCTGTATACTGACCTGTGTACTGACCTGTATACTGACCTGTGTACTGACCTGTGTACTGACCTGTATACTGACCTGTGTACTGACCTGTGTACTGACCCGTATACTGACCTGTATACTGACATGTATACTGACCCGTATACTGACCCGTATACTGACCTGTATACTGACCTGTATATTGACCCGTATACTGACCCGTATACTGACCTGTATACTGACCCCTATACTGACCTGTATACTGACCCCTATACTGACCTGTATATTGACCCGTATACTGACCTGTATACTGACCCCTATACTGACCTGTATACTGACCTGTATACTGACCTGTATACTGACCCGTATACTGACCTGTATACTGACCTGTATACTGACCCGTATACTGACCTGTATACTGACCTGTATACTGACCCGTATACTGACCTGTATACTGACCCGTATACTGACCTGTATACTGACCTGTATACTGACCCGTATACTGACCCGTATACTGACCTGTATACTGACCTGTATACTGACCCGTATACTGACCTGTATACTGACCCGTATACTGACCCGTATACTGACCTGTATACTGACCTGTATACTGACCTGTATACTGACCCGTATACTGACCCGTATACTGACCCGTATACTGACCTGTATACTGACCTGTATACTGACCTGTATACTGACCCATATACGGACCCGTATACTGACCTGTATACTGACCCGTATACTGACCTGTATACTGACCTGTATACTGACCTGTATACTGACCCCTATACTGACCTGTATACTGACCTGTATACTGACCTGTGTACTGACCTGTATACTGACCTGTATACTGACCTGTATACTGACCCGTATACTGACCCGTATACTGACCTGTATACTGACCTGTGTATTGACCTGTATACTGACCTGTATACTGACCCGTATACTGACCTGTATACTGACCTGTATACTGACCTGTATACTGACCCATATACTGACCTGTATACTGACCTGTATACTGACCTGTATACTGACCCATATACTGACCCATATACTGACCTGTATACTGACCTGTGTACTGACCTGTTTCTGACCCGTCTCTGATTTACACCTGTTGGCCTTAGCGTGTTATTAAACTTTTCTATTAACAGTTGTACTAGTAGTTGAAAAGGGTAGCGTGCCCTCTCCGGGTCGGGGAGGAGGTCCTGCCCCAAGTGGAGGAGTTTAAGTATCTCGGGATCTTGTTCACGAATGAGGGAAAACTGGAGCGTGAGATCGATAGGCGGATAGGTGCAGCGTCCGCAGTGAAGCGGGCGCTGTACCGGTCTGTCGTGGTGAAGAGAGAGCTGAGTCAAAAGGCAAAGCTCTCAATTTACCGATCGATCTACGTTCCCACCCTCATCTATGGTCATGAGCTTTGGGTTATGACCGAAAGAACGAGATCTCGGATACAAGCGGCTGAAATGAGTTTTCTCCGCAGGGTGTCTGGACTCTCCCTTAGAGATAGGGTGAGAAGCTCAGTCATCCGGGAGGGACTCGGAGTAGAGCCGCTGCTTCTCCACATCGAGAGGAGCCAGTTGAGGTGGCTCGGGCATCTGGTTAGGATGCCTCCTGGACGCCTCCCTGGTGAGGTGTTCCGGGCATGTCCCACCGGGAGGAGACCCAGAGGAAGACCCAGGATACGCTGGAGGGACTATGTTTCTCGGCTGGCCTGGGAACGCCTTGGGATTCCCCCAGAGGAGCTGCTCCAAGTGGCTGGGGAGAGGGAAGTCTGGGCCTCCCTACTTAGGCTGCTACCCCCGCGACCCGACCCCGGATAAGCGGAAGAAAATGGATGGATGGATGGATGGATGGATGGATGGATTAACAGTTGTTTGTGACACCTGACAACTAATTACTTACCTAGAGGCATCACCATTATTTCACCGGTGCAATGCATTCTGGGTTGTGAAGTCCATAGGTTGCAGTGGAAACTAAACCTCAAGGCCAATGCATCATAATGTACAACACATTTTCATTATTTGCTAGTTCTTGTGCTGGTATCGTTGGAGGTGTCTTTAAACCTTTATTATTATATAATGTGTGATTATTTTAATCTGTCTGAGGACGTGTTCCGATCCGATGCCTGTGGAGAACAACTCGTGACCGAAAGCGGAACTCTCACCAGCGGCACGAACAGTGACTCTTTGGTCAGACTTTCTCCTCATCGTCATTCAGTTTTTGAACTGATCTTCAAACTGGGTGGAATTCGCATCGGAGCAACCTTTCTGTCATTTACCCAGAATGCATTGCAGTGTAAACAACATGGCAACGTCTTGTTTTTACAGTCCAGTTTTTAAAACCGTAGCAAATGAGCATCAAAGTCTGTTGTTCCGACTAGTCGGTGTGAAACCAAACAGTTGGTGTTCATCAGCTTCTTCATCCACTCACTGGTTTTTATCTCCTACAGGGTTTCCCAGTCCACGGTCCAAACCCCTTCACGGGTTCTTGTTGGCCCAGCAGCACCCAGCTGGTGGCTTCCAGAGCTTCCAGCAGTCTCCGTTCAGTAGCGTTGCCAGCAGCCTGGATGCTGGCATGGCCACGAGAGCCGGAGCTGGCCTGCTGGAGAGCAGTGCATTGTGGGAAATGACCTGCGGAAACCGAGCGCCAAGAGTCGGAGCTGACCTGTCATCAGGGTCATCAGGGTACCAGTCGGGTACCGGCCACACAGGTCCGAACAGAAATATTTAATCAGTTGTCCTTAAATAACCAAAGAGCTAAATTAGTACTATTTAAAACAAGCAGAACAGAAGCTAAGTCAGCTAAACCACAGCTAAAGGCTAAATGTAGCAAGCTGTAGCTAAATGCTAAATGTAGCACAACTGTAGTTAAATGCTAAATGTAAAAATAAAAGAAAACATAGCTAAAGGCTAAATGACACAAAATTGTAGCTAAAGACTAAACATAGGAAAATCTTAGCTAAAGCTAAATGTAGACGAATCTTATCTGCAAGATATATGTATAATGTATGTAGCTATAGATTACAGGTGGTCCTCGACTTACGAACGAGTTCCGTTCCTGCGGCCGTTCGCATGTCGAAAATCACCGTAAGTCGGACAACACACGAGCCGCCACTTATACACGTACATGTACGGTACTGTACAGTTACCAAGTTAACAAGCACTTTGCCTATCCTAACACAGTACCCTACAAAATTATCAAAAAACACATACAGTACATTTGGAGACAAAATAAAAAGTTAATTTCTTACTTTGAGCTGGTCAAGCCTGTCTCAGTCTTTTTGCATGTTAGCTCGTTGCACGTCCGAGCTCTGCAGCTTCGCGCTGCTTCACGCGGTGCCAACTGTTTACAGGAAGGACTGTTAGCATGTTAACTCCATACATTTGGAGCGATAATGAAGGGAAAAAGAGTGAATAACTTACTGGGAGCCGTTTCTCCGCTGTGTCCATCAAAAAGGTTGCGCGAGTTAGCATCTTAGTCCCTCCAATAGCTGCGCGCGTTAGCATGTTAGCCCCTCCAAATGGCTGCCACAGCTGTTTGTCCGCGTTTTAGCATGTTAGCTCGGTGTCCATCCAACATCTGAGGCTGCCAGGCGGACATCGAGGTGAGCTCCGCCGCCCGTCGGCTCCGTGTCCCGGTGGGGCGTTAGCATCCACCCGTCCTTCCTACAGCAAGGCTTTTTAGCATGTTAGCTCGTTACTCCTCCGGTCCAGATCGGTGTCTGCTGCTTCACGCGGTCCACAGCATCGTTTTCCTTCGTCCATCCGTCCCTCCGCAAAACCGCCGTTCAGCTCCCAGCTCATGTATCTGAACGCAGGAACCTCTGATCGGACACGGTCCGTCCGAAGCTGGCTGTCGGGGCCGGAGCTAACTGGCTAAACTGGCGGGCACTGCCGAAAACTGACTGTTGAAAACTGACAGTCGAAAACTGACTGTCGAAAACTGACTGCCGAAAACTGACTGCCGAAAACTGACTGCCGAAAACTGACTGCCGAAAACTGACTGCCGAAAACTGACTGTCGAAAACTGACTGTCGAAAACTGACTGTCGAAAACTGACTGTCGAAAACTGACTGCCGAAAACTGACTGTCGAAAACTGACTGCCGAAAACTGACTGCCGAAAACTGACTGCCGAAAACTGACTGCCGAAAACTGACTGCCGAAAACTGACTGCCGAAAACTGACTGCCGAAAACTGACTGCCGAAAACTGACTGTCGAAAACTGACTGCCGAAAACTGACTGCCGAAAACTGACTGCCGAAAACCGACTGCCGAAAACTGACTGTCGAAAACTGACTGCCGAAAACTGACTGCCGAAAACTGACTGCCGAAAACTGACGGAAACTGTCGGAAACTGACGCAAACTTCGTAAATCGGCCAAAAAAAAAACAATAATAATAATAATAATACTTTATTTATAAAGTCATTTAAAACAACCACAGCTGCAACAAAGTGCTGTACACATAAAATGAAGAACATTTAAACACATAATTTTTTCCCCCATATTTTTATTAATATGATACGTTCGTAAAGTCGGATTGCCGTAAGTAGAGACCGCCGTAAGTAGAGGACTACCTGTATATGTATCAACCTGTAGCCAAAAGCTAAACATAACCAAACTGTAGCTAAAAACGAAATGGAACCAAACTGTAGCTAAAAGCTAAATGTAGCATAACTGTAACTAGAAGCTAAAATTTTGTGAAAGCAGAGTCTGAGGTTATTTTTAGATTTAGAAGCTAAAGGTTGGGGATGTTTCAGCCTTTTTTTTCGTTGCCTTGGTTTCAACTGTCTGATGCAGACAGGGAGGCCCGGTTCTGCCGGGTCAGCGGTTCAGTCCATGTTTGGATTCCTCTGCAGGTTCAGATCTGACGGCGGAGCACCTGAGAGAGATCCGGAGTCTGAGACAGAGACTGGAAGACTCCATCCAGACCAACGACCGCCTCCGGCAGCAGCTGGAGGACAGAATGTCCCGAACCGTCCCAGAGAAAGGCGAGTTCTGTTTGGGTCACTGAAAGCGGGTCGACAGTTCTGTTTGAGCCGTCTTCACAGCACGCCTCGCGGCCTAACAAAAACTGATTACTGCTGACTCCATCTTCAGGTGGTCCCACCAACATCTACATCCAGGCTCTGGACTCAGTCAGCCAGCTGTCCAGTGAGATCCGAGTCCTGAAGGAGGAGAACTTGAGTCTGCAGACGCAGCTGAAGCTCGCCGCCAGAGGTCCTGATGCTCACCTGACTTCACCTGAACCACAAACTCACAAATTAAAAACCATGAGTCTGTGAGCTTTCAGCTGTCATGTTCCTCCAGCAGAGGGCAGCGAGGAGGCGGAGCGTCTGAGGGAGGCGGTGCTTCTAGAGCAATCCCGGTTCAAAGAGGCGGAGCTAGATGCAGAGAGGTGGGCGGGGCAGGTAGAACAGCTGAAACAAGACCGACAGAGGAACCAGGAAACCATCAACAGGTAGAGAAGTTATTTTATTTTTATTAATTTTCTCTGTGAAAACGATCGATGTGACGATGTTTGTATCTTTAGACTCCAACACGAGGTGAGCGTCCTGTGGCAGCAGCTAAACGAGAGCCGAAAGTTGGTCCATGAGCTTCAGAACCTGCTTCAGCTGTGTGGCAGTGTCACAGGTACGTCACACACTCAGGTAGGACTAATCAGCCAATCAGCTGCTGACCTTCAGGCTACTTCACGTCCATGGAGGAACGTCTACAATTATCTCATCTGGGCTCATGAAAAGCTAAATGTAGCTAAATCATAGCTTAAAGCTATAGCTAAAAGCAAATTGTAGTAAAAAACTAAATGTAGCTAAACTGTTGCTTAAAGCTAAATGTAGCTAAACTAGCTAAAAGCAAAATGTAGTAAAACTGTAACTAGCTAAAAGCAAAATGTAGTAAAACTGTAGCTTAAAGCTAAATGTAGCTAAATTGTAGCTTAAAGATAAATGTAGCTAAACCCTTGCTTAAAGCTAAATGTAGCTAAACTAGCTAAAAGCAAAATGTAATAAAATTGTAGCTTAAAGCTAAATGTAGCTAAACTAGCTAAAAGCAAAGTGTAATAAAACTGTAGCTTAAAGATAAATGTAGCTAAACCATAGCTTAAAACTAAATGTAGCTAAACTGTTGCTTAAAGCTAAATGTAGCTAAACTAGCTAAAAGCAAAATGTAGTAAAACTGTAACTAGCTAAAAGCAAAATGTAGTAAAACTGTAGCTTAAAGCTAAATGTAGCTAAACCATAGCTTAAAGCTAAATGAAGCTAAATTGTAGCTTAAAGCTAAATGTAGCTAAACCCTTGCTTAAAGCTAAATGTAGCTAAACTAGCTAAAAGTAAAATGAAATAAAACTGTAGCTTAAAGATAAATGTAGCTAAACCATAGCTTAAAACTAAATGTAGCTAAACTGATGCTTAAAGCTAAATGTAGCTAAACTAGCTAAAAGCAAAATGTAGTGAAATTGTAACTGACTAAAAGCAAAATGTAGTAAAACTGTAGCTTAAAGCTAAATGTAGCTAAATTGAAGCTTGAAGCTAAATGTAGCTAAACACTTGCTTAAAGCTAAACGTAGCTAAACTGGCTAAAAGCAAAATGTAGTAAAAGTTTAGCTACATTTATATTTAAGCTAAAACATAAATGCAGCTAAACTTTAGCTTAAAGCTAAATGTAGCTAAATTGTAGCTTAAAGCAAAATGTAGCTAAACTGTAGCTTAAAACTAAACATAGTTAAACCATAGCTAAAAGCAAAGCATAACTAATTATGCCTAGTAACTGTAGTTTTAAAGTGTTGGTGCTTTGCGACTGTCTCAACTGTCCTCGGCTCCGCCCACACGACATCAGTTAAGGGCCCGCCCACTGTCGATACCCCACCTGCTTGGCCCGGTTTATGGGACCACCTTGTGCTCCGAGGTGAGGATTTTAACGTAGCAGCTGTTGATTGGCCAGCGGAGCTACGTCACTGGATGACTGACCAGCAAAACTGCCAACTACATCTGAACCTCCACTTCCTCATCGTGTTGATGGGCGGGGCCACAAGAAATGAGAGCAATGAGCATCACAGAAAGATTTCAGAGATGACGGCACAGCATGGCCACACCTGGACATGAGCACTACCGGGATAAGCTAAAGAAATTGAAGTCTGATTATAGGGTGCTTAAGGACCACAACGGGCGGAGTGGTTCGAACACAATGACCAGTTATGATCCCGCCCACTTTGCATTAATGATCCCGCCCACAGAGCGAGGAAACTGGTCGCAGAGGAAAATCAACTCCACCTGAGAACAGATGGAGTCGCACTCACCAGTGGCAAAGAGGCATGTGCACACCATGACACACCACCATGACCTTTGACCCTTAAGAGCAGCAGGTTCATCTGTGGCAGCAGCTGATTGGTCGAGCTGCCACGCCGCCTGCTGATTGGTCGAGCTGTCACGCCGCCTGCTGATTGGTCGAGCTGACACGCCGCCTGCAGCCACATGGCGACTCTTCAGCGCTGGTTTGACTTCAGGAGGAAACTGATCATTTTTCATTGTTGTCTCTTCAGAAAATGTCCCGTCTCGTCCCGTCAGAGACAGCGGACCCCTCAGCGCTCCGTCTCCTCTTCGATGTGAGCGGAGACACGGAGGTGCAGCAGAACCAGCTGATCCAGGTGAGACGTTCAGAGTCTGATCACTCAACAGGCTCTGAGGCTGTTTACCTCCGGCTTGCTGGGTTTTCATCATGTTTTGGTTCTGATACCGAGCTGGACCCGTTTCCTCTATCCCTGTTTCCCTGCTCTTCCTCCTCAGAGGCTTCATCTCTATTGGGTCGAGCTCCAGAAGGTTCCTTCGCTGACTGTCATGGCCGCCATGCAGTCGGAAACGCTGAGGACTTCAAAGCGCTGCAGCAGCAGCTCCTGGAGGGGAGCGCGCTCCTCCTCAATATGGAGGCTGCTCTGTGGTCCCTGAACGCCTCACAGCAGCTGCATCAGGTGAGAGGAGGCAGAACCACCTGGACGGTTCTGTTGGACCCGTAATGTATTTTTGTATGTGTGTGTTCTGGAGGTTTGTTGTTCTGATAGTGAACTTCCTGTTTCTTGACTCCTCAGCCTTCAGACTCAGGACGTGTCAGAAAACTGCTGTCGGACTCTTCGACCCTGAACCAGGTTCTGCAGGAAGCAGAGTCCCTGCTGCGCCGGTTCTGGAGAGGAACTCTGACGGACTCTGATGGAACCAGGCCGGTGAGAATCAGTGCTGCAGTCAGAACGCCCGTTTTACTGAGGATTAAATATGGTTTGTTGATGGTCACCTGTGTGTTCACCTGTGTGTTCACCTGCAGTGGCGGCCCGTGAAATGTCCACCAGGGGGGGCTATTTCTCCAAAATGAAAAGATTTTTCCCAAGTTCAAACAGTTTTTTTTTTTTTTATCAAATGCAGATTAATACAAGGTCAACAGAACAATTAAATGCTCAGGATGAGAAGAACCAATTTGACTCACTAAAACAACAAAGAACAAACAAAAATATATATAAATAAATAAATTATATATAAATTATAGAAAGGAAAATAAGTGAGATTAAAACATTTCTGCATTTCTACTTGCAAGAGGCTTTGTTTTCATTCTCCAGATCAATACAGTGTTAAGAAATAGTAAAACACCACAAGTGACATTTAGTATATAAAATTATTAATGTTTGATCATTTTTTATAAGCAAATTAAAATAAATGTAGCCATCAGAGTCCAATACTGTACAATAACCTGTGCTGGCAACCTAACTCCACAAACAAACAAAGAAAAAAATAAACTCACCAGTTGCCACTTTTAGAATAAACAGTCAGCTGAAGGCTTTTATCACAAACAGAGCACCTAAAAGTGGAGAGGATATCAGTCAGGAATGGTAAAATAATAATATAAGCATTAGATAAAGGCTAGCATTAGCATGCTCTAGCATGTACTTCCGGCTCTTGACGAAGCAGGTCGCTTCTCTGCTCCTCTCCTGCCCTAAAGTTTTCCTCCTCCCTGCTTTTGCTCTTTTGTCTCGTCTGCAACTCTTCAGTGCTTGCTCAAAGCAATTTGGAACATGGATTTAATCACGTGGGCTGTCTCCTCTATCGATACATTTTTTTCCACGAAGCGCTCCGGACCAGGAGAACCAGCGTGCCCCCTCGACACGAATGCGGCCGGGTACATCATGGATTCGTGGGGAGAGTGGAAAATGATGTGTTTTACTGTTCTTTCAGTCGAGGACGTGGAAGATCTGTGGATAATTGGATTTATGGTAGCAGGTGCGCTGCTCTTTGGCTTGTGCGGAGGCTTCTGCTACTGGAAACTAAGGAAGACTTCCGCGGCGATCAACGCGCTGTCGAAACTTCCTGCTCAGAACGAGTCTTTGATCCGAGCTGTGACCTCAATGAACCAGCTGTTGTTCGAGCTTAATCGCACGATGGAAACGGTCGTGGAGGACCGCAGACCTGCGGTGCGGTTTGGGACTCGTTTACAGCCGAGCGGGCTACACCAGGGGGGAGCTGGGGACCCATAGCTCTGGTTGAATGAAAGCTCACATAATTTGGATGAATTGGACTCAGACAGCACCTGGACTCAAGGCTAACAGTAAGAGTACACTGTAGCCTGCCCTGAAGAATAAATAAATCAACTAATCTAATCGGGACACCCCAAGTAACCTTGAACAAAGGCTGACTGCAAATCTCTCCTGGAGTCTGAGCTACTGGAAAGAACTGTCGCCCCCCCCCCCCCGAGAGCTCTCTGTGTGCTTTCAGATGAGCGGCTGAGTCCATCTGCAGACTGTGCTCTATCTGGACGATTGTTCACAGACTTATCTCACTGCTCCGCCACCAAAATGCAACATGTGATTTGTCTTATCTGTGCTTGAGCTGGTAGAGTTTTTTGACTGTATCATAGAATGTCCTAAGACAAAATGTGATAGAATCTTTTTGGAATACCACTGATTATCCTATTGTAACCTTCCTTTTTTTTCCCCATATCTGATTGTTTGGCGGCGCGGATTAATTTCTGCTGCGGCTTCCGTACGCATGTCCCCTCTCAAGGACGGTGCGTGCGCCAATTGCAATGTTTTGTTCCCCGGTGCAATGACGATGCCAATAAAGATATATTCTATTCTATTCTAGCTCCAAAAAAAATCACCACTTGCCACTTTTAGAATAAAGTCAGCTGAAGGCTTTTTTCACAAACAGACACTTCTAAAATTTGAGAGGCATATCAGTCAGAAATGCAAATAGACATTAGATAAAGGGTTTTCAATTATTTAAAACTTACCTGAGCAAGTCTGCTTGAGTCACTGACCGCACGGCTCATTTTCCAGACAAAAAATAAATAAATAAAAATAAATAAACGTCCGGAAACACGTTATCGCTAGGTACAGCTCACGTTGGACTGTACAGCGCTGTGAAAACTGCGCCCAGCATCTTCCCATTGTTTTGTAACGTCGTGGAATAACTGCGCATGCGCCACTTATAACAAGAGTCAATGGATAAGATCAGAGCGCCCCCAAAACAGGAAATATGTCACCAATCAGAAAACGTTTTTTGAAACAAATAATATAACTCATCATTGCTCATAAAATATTTATCCTACACAACTAAAAACATATATGCATATATTTCGAAATATTTTTATTTTATTATTTCATTTTCATTAATTTTTTTAAAAGTCTTCAATGTAACATGGTCCAGAATTTCCAGTGGGGCGGCGCCCTGGCGTCCCCTATTGGCCGGCCGCCCCTGTTCACCTGTGTGTTCACCTGTGTGTATCTGTGTGTTCAC
>JBBPBX010001182.1:6151-40803 GCA_038048925.1 Garcialebias charrua | reverse complement strand
TGTGTGTTCACCTGTGTGTTCACCTGTGTGTTCACCTGTGTGTTCACCTGTGTGTATCTGTCTGTTCACCTGTGTTCACCTGTGTGTTCACTTGTGTGTATCTGTGTGTTCACCTGTGTGTTCACCTGTGTTCACCTGTGTGTTCACATGTGTTTTCACCTGTGTGTTCACCTGTGTGTTCACCTGTGAGTTCACCTGTGTGTTCACCTGTGTGTTCACATGTGTTTTCACCTGTGTGTTCACCTGTGTGTTCACCTGTGTGTTCACTTGTGTGTTCACCTGTGTGTTCACTTGTGTTTTCACCTGTGTGTTCACCTGTGTTCATCTGTGTGTTCACCTGTGTGTTCACCTGTGTGTTCACCTGTGTGTTCACCTGTGTGTTCACCTGTGTGTTCACCTGTGTGTATCTGTGTGTTCACCTGTGTGTTCACTTGTGTTTTCACCTGTGTGTTCACCTGTGTGTTCACCTGTGTGTTCACCTGTGTGTTCACTTGTGTTTTCACCTGTGTTCACCTGTGTGTTCACCTGTGTGTTCACTTGTGTGTTCACCTGTGTTTACCTGTGTTTTCACCTGTGTGTTCACCTGTGTGTTCACCTGTGTTCACCTGTGTGTTCACTTGTGTGTATCTGTGTGTTCACCTGTGTGTATCTGTCTGTTCACCTGTGTTCACCTGTGTGTTCACTTGTGTTCACCTGTGTGTTCACCTGTGTTCACCTGTGTGCTCACTTGTGTGTATCTGTGTGTTCACCTGTGTGTTCACCTGTGTGTTCACCTGTGTGTTCACCTGTGTGTTACTTGTGTGTTCACCTGTGTGTTCACCTGTGTGTTCACCTGTGTGTATCTGTCTGTTCACCTGTGTTCACCTGTGTTCACCTGTGTGTTCACCTGTGTGTTCACCTGTGTGTTCACCTGTGTGTTCACCTGTGTGTTCACCTGTGTGTTCACTTGTGTTCACCTGTGTGTTCACCTGTGTTCACCTGTGTGTTCACTTGTGTGTATCTGTGTGTTCACCTGTGTGTTCACCTGTGTGTTCACCTGTGTGTTCACCTGTGTGTATCTGTCTGTTCACCTGTGTTCACCTGTGTGTTCACTTGTGTTCACCTGTGTGTTCACCTGTGTTCACCTGTGTGTTCACTTGTGTGTATCTGTGTGTTCACCTGTGTGTTCACCTGTGTGTTCACCTGTGTGTATCTGTCTGTTCACCTGTGTTCACCTGTGTGTTCACTTGTGTGTATCTGTGTGTTCACCTGTGTGTTCACCTGTGTGTTCACCTGTGTGTTCACCTGTGTGTATCTGTCTGTTCACCTGTGTTCACCTGTGTGTTCACTTGTGTGTATCTGTGTGTTCACCTGTGTGTTCACCTGTGTTCACCTGTGTGTTCACCTGTGAGTTCACCTGTGTGTTCACCTGTGTGTTCACCTGTGTGTATCTGTCTGTTCACCTGTGTGTTCACCTGTGTTCACCTGTCTGTTCACCTGTCTGTTCACCTGTGTTCACCTGTGTGTTCACTTGTGTGTATCTGTGTGTTCACCTGTGTGTTCACCTGTGTTCACCTGTGTGTTCACATGTGTTTTCACCTGTGTGTTCACCTGTGTGTTCACCTGTGTGTTCACCTATGTGTTCACCTGTGTGTTCACCTGTGTGTTCACCTGTGTTCACCTGTGTGTTCACATGTGTTTTCACCTGTGTGTTCACCTGTGTTTTCACCTGTGTGTTGTGTGTTCACCTGTGTGTTCACCTGTGTGTTCACCTGTGTGTTCACCTGTGTGTTCACCTGTGTGTTCACCTATGTGTTCACCTGTGTGTTCACCTGTGTGTTCACCTGTGTGTTCACCTATGTGTTCACCTGTGTGTTCACCTGTGTGTTCACCTGTTCAGGACGAGGCTCTGCTCCAGGAGATGGTTTCTCTGCGTCTGAAGCTCTCGGAGCGCGAGGCGGCTCTGCAGGAGACCAGGGACAGACTGAGGAGCTCTGACGTGAGCAGAGACAACATGGAGCGCCTCATCTTCAGCCAGCGTGAGTTACCTGGTCCAGACCCGTCAGAACCGAGTCCGGACCACGATGCAGATCAGTCAGTTCAGCTGTGAACCAAACTGTTTACTCTGGACCTGGATCTACAGGACCAGACCAGTCCTGGTTCTGGACCGTAACCTCCAGGGTTGATCAGAACCGGACTCTGTAAATCTGTCGGATCACAGATGTTGATCCACTTTGTGTTTCTTTCCAGTGTCCAGAACCCGGGACGTCCTCCTGACAGCCAGGTCCAACCTCCAGGTGAGTCCAGCTCTCACACCTGCGCTGCTTTCATCGTCCCTCCGTTGGAGTAAAAACTGTTCTCCTCCTCCTGCTGGGGGTTTTCAGGAGAACCAGCTCAGGATCTCCTCCCTCCACCAAGCTTCTCTCTCTCTTCCTCCCCTCTCACCCTCCTCCTCCTCCTCCTCCCCCACCTGGCGTGTTAAAGGTAGAGTCCTCAGGCGTCGCTGCTTGGCGTTCCCTAACCTCCACTAACTCCTTGTTGTGTTTCCATTTAATCATCTACAAACAGGAAGTGCTTCAGAAACATCTAAACCTTCTGGTTTCCACCTCACTGTTCTGAGCTTTAACCCATGTGACACCTGGAGGTCACCTGAGGTCACCTGGAGGTCACCTGGAGGTCACCTGGAGGTGTGCAGGTGGTCCCTTCAGGGTTTCTGCAGACCTTCACATCTCTGCTTTTTGTTCCTCTTCCAGGTGAGAGCTCAGGAGGCTTCAGAGAGCTCACCTCCTCTCCTGGTTGGAGTGTCCTGACGCCTTCCTCCTCCTCCTCCTCCTCAGCTGCGCCCCCTGCAGGTGCTCAGCAGACCCTGAAAACACTAAAACCACCTCCTCGCTTCTGAAGGTGGTTCATCTCCTGGTTCGGGTCTGAGGTTTCAGACTCTGGAGCTTCAGGTTCAGACCCTGATGCCGTCAGAACCAGAACCTTCTGCGCCTCCTGTCTGCACCTCCTGTCTGCGCCTCCTGTCTGCGCCTCCTGTCTGCGCCTCCTGTCTGCGCCTCCTGTCTGCGCCTCCTGTCTGCGCCTCCTGTCTGCGCCTCCTGTCTGCTCCTCCTGTCTGCTCCTGAGCAGACGTTGGGTTTGGACGGATCTCCGTGTTCTTCTGTTCTTCACTCAGACGATGACGGAACTCGTCAAACTCTTCCAGATGTGTTCTCCTGGTCCTGCTGAAGCGTTAGGAGCTCCTGGGAGGAGCTCACGTCTCGCTGCCTTCAACACTGTCCTTCAGGATGACTCTCGGCTACTACCACACCGAACTTTAGCTCTGTGAACCTCAACGAGACGGAGGCGGCCATCTTGTTGACTAAAAGCCAGTCAGTTGTTGATGTTCATCCAGGGACTACTTCATTAGATATTTTGCTAACAGACAGACAAATGATCCCAGGCTGACAGTTCATGGTAGTAGCTGAGAGTCATCCCCAACACGCAGACTGAGGGAGGTCTAGACTGGCACCGACGGCGGACGTTTAAACTTTAAAACCTTTTTCATCGTCAAATTATTTTTAGTTTTGGGGTCAAGCTGCAGATCTTCAGATGTTTCCTCCACAGGTTCCTTCAGGGGTTCTGACCCGCACGAGGTCCGGTTCCTTCAGGGGTTCTGACCCGCACGAGGTCCGGTTCCTTCAGGGGTTCTGACCCGCACGAGGTCCGGTTTCTTCAGGGGTTCTGACCCGCACGAGGTCCGGTTCCTTCAGGGGTTCTGACCCGCACGAGGTCCGGTTCCTTCAGGGGTTCTGACCCGCACGAGGTCCGGTTCCTTCAGGGGTTCTGACCCGCACGAGGTCCGGTTCCTTCAGGGATTCTGACCCCCACGAGGTCCGAGCGTTGTTTCTGAACACACTAAAAACTGCCGGTTGTTTTCAGAACTTGGGTCGGTTTGAGCAGATGTTGGATCAGATCGACCCGGTTGTCGGGTCAGAGCTGGGCCGCGCCCGACATTTTCACCACAGACCTGACTGGACCTCTGCTTTTCAAAGTAAAGGTTGGACCTGACTGGACCTCTGCTTTTCAAAGTAAAGGTTGGACCTGACTGGACCTCTGCTTTTCAAAGTAAAGGTCGGACCTGACTGGACCTCTGCTTTTCAAAGTAAAGGTCGGAAAGACTGGACCTCTGCTTTTCAAAGTAAAGGTTGGACCTGACTGGACCTCTGCTTTTCAAAGTAAAGGTCGGACCTGACTGGACCTCTGCTTTTCAAAGTAAAGGTCGGACCTGACTGGACCTCTGCTTTTCAAAGTAAAGGTCGGACCTGACTGGACCTCTGCTTTTCAAAGTAAAGGTCGGACCTGACTGGACCTCTGCTTTTCAAAGTAAAGGTCGGACCTGACTGGACCTCTGCTTTTCAAAGTAAAGGTCGGACCTGACTGGACCTCTGCTTTTCAAAGTAAAGGTCGGACCTGACTGGACCTCTGCTTTTCAAAGTAAAGGTCGGACCTGACTGGACCTCTGCTTTTCAAAGTAAAGGTCGGACCTGACTGGACCTCTGCTTTTCAAAGTAAAGGTCGGACCTGACTGGACCTCTGCTTTTCAAAGTAAAGGTCGGACCTGACTGGACCTCTGCTTTTCAAAGTAAAGGTCGGACCTGACTGGACCTCTGCTTTTCAAAGTAAAGGTCGGACCTGACTGGACCTCTGCTTTTCAAAGTAAAGGTCGGACCTGACTGGACCTCTGCTTTTCAAAGTAAAGGTCGGACCTGACTGGACCTCTGCTTTTCAAAGTAAAGGTCGGACCTGACTGGACCTCTGCTTTTCAAAGTAAAGGTCGGACCTGACTGGACCTCTGCTTTTCAAAGTAAAGGTCGGACCTGACTGGACCTCTGCTTTTCAAAGTAAAGGTCGGACCTGACTGGACCTCTGCTTTTCAAAGTAAAGGTTGGACCTGACTGGACCTCTGCTTTTCAAAGTAAAGGTCGGACCTGACTGGACCTCTGCTTTTCAAAGTAAAGGTTGGAGGTTGAAAACTTTAGTTTGCTCTGAAGCCTCGGCTCCGATTCCTGCAGGAACGTCAGCTGATGCTAACAGCTGATGCTAACAGCTGATGCTAACAGCTGTTAGCATCAGCTGGGTAGTACAACTCCGCCTGTAATCATCCAATGATCTTTGATTATTTTTCATTTGGTTTTAGCAAAAAGTCAAAGTACAGTCGACCCGAACCAATTTGTTTAAAAAAACTCCCACAATTTCACAAAAAAAAAAAAAGGGGTTCTGACGCAGGACTGTTCTGAAGCAGGACGGTTCTGAAGCAGGTCGGTTCTGACGCAGGTCGGTTCTGAAGCAGGACGGTTCTGAAGCAGGTCGGTTCTGACGCAGGACGGTTCTGACGCAGGTCGGTTCTGACGCAGGACGGTTCTGACGCAGGACGGTTCTGAAGCAGGACGGTTCTGAAGCAGGACGGTTCTGAAGCAGGACGGTTCTGACGCAGGACGGTTCTAAAGCAGGACGGTTCTGACTGCGGTCCCAGGGTCCTGACGGGGAGGCGGAGTCTGGAGAAACGGCGTTAAAGCCCAAAGATGGCGCCCGAACGTCCCCTGACCTCCAGAAGGTCAAACTACTGGATCTGCTTCAAGGAGAAGTTCTGCTGCGGTACCGGTTCTGTTAAACCCAGAAGTCTTCACTGTGGTTCTTCAATCTGAAACTTTGGGTTTCTGTGCAATAAAAACTTTCTGGACCAGAACCTGGTGTATCTGGGATCTGGACCAGAACCTGGTGTATCTGGGTTCTGGACCAGAACCTGGTGTATCTGGGTTCTGGACCAGAACCTGGTGTATCTGGGTTCTGGACCAGAACCTGGTGTATCTGCGTTTTGGACCAGAACCTGGTGTATCTGGGTTTTGGACCAGAACCTGGTGTATCTGGGTTTTGGACCAGAACCTGGTGTATCTGGGTTCTGGACCAGAACCTGGTGTATCTGGGTTCTGGACCAGAACCTGGTGTATCTGGGTTCTGGACCAGAACCTGGTGTATCTGGGTTCTGGACCAGAACCTGGTGTATCTGGGTTCTGGACCAGAACCTGGTGTATCTGGGTTCTGGACCAGAACCTGGTGTATCTGGGTTCTGGACCAGAACCTGGTGTATCTGCGTTTTGGACCAGAACCTGGTGTATCTGGGTTTTGGACCAGAACCTGGTGTATCTGGGTTTTGGACCAGAACCTGGTGTATCTGGGTTCTGGACCAGAACCTGGTGTATCTGGGTTCTGGACCAGAACCTGGTGTATCTGGGTTCTGGACCACGTGCTGACCCACATGTGTATTTCAGTTTGCAGTAAAGTAATATTTACTTTGTTTGTGTGTTTTGAACGAGCTGAACCAAAGTAAAACGTGTTTTGTTCAGAAACTGAGCTGTGGAGGAGTTCCTGCATGTTGAAACGGTTCTGTGTGGAGTCAGAACCAGAACCTTTGGGTGAGCGGTTCTGTTGCTCCTGGACCTGCTGTGTTTTTCTGCATGTTTTCTTTCTTTACATGTTTAAATTAAAAAAAGGTGGATTGTTCTGTCGTGATTCACTTTATTTATTTATTTTATTTTGTGACTTTAAAACTGAATAAAATCTGCCGAACAACTGACCCGGTCCAGGAGGTGGACCTCAGAAGTTCTGATGATGATGATGATGATGAGTGTTTTGTCTCATGGTGTCCTACAGTTCAGGTCAAAGACTGTTCAAGAACCAAGACCTGGACCAAACGAGCTGCTGCTTGCTTTTTAGTTTTTGATACAGCCGGCGTTTATTCACATTAAAGACAGAACCAGAACCAGAACCTGACCATTTATAACTGCAGTGTCCCTGATGGACAGAGCGAGACACTGGGGGGGGGTCGTCGGTCCGGGGACAGAATCGGCTCTGACAGGACGAAGAAAACAACTGGTCCAAACTCAACAGGTTCCAACAAATGCCCAGAGGAGCAAGCAGCTGCCAGTAAAAACATCTGGCTGAATATTTTCATGATTTATTATAATTTATTTCATCAGATTTGTGTGATTCAGCCACAGAATGAGAAATAAAGGTTTTAAAATAAACTTCAGAAAGATCATCTCTGTTGAGTCTGTAACCAAATCCATCTGTTTTTGAACTTGTTCAAACTGAGCGGTATCCATGTCACATGTTTCGCTGATGATATCCAGGTTTATCATGTTTCACTGATGATATCCAGGTTTATCATGTTTCACTGATGATATCCAGGTTTATCATGTTTCACTGATGATATCCAGGTTTATCATGTTTCACTGATGATATCCAGGTTTATCATGTTTCACTGATGATATCCAGGTTTATCATGTTTCACTGATGATATCCAGGTTTATCATGTTTCACTGATGATATCCAGGTTTATCATGTTTCACTGATGATATCCAGGTTTATCATGTTTCACTGATGATATCCAGGTTTATCATGTTTCACTGATGATATCCAGGTTTGTCTTGTTTCACTGATGATATCCAGGTTTGTCTTGTTTCACTGATGATATCCAGGTTTATCATGTTTCACTGATGATATCCAGGTTTATCATGTTTCACTGATGATATCCAGGTTTATCATGTTTCACTGATGATATCCAGGTTTATCTGTTTCACTGATGATATCCAGGTTTATCTTGTTTCACTGATGATATCCAGGTTTATCATGTTTCACTGATGATATCCAGGTTTATCATGTTTCACTGATGATATCCAGGTTTATCATGTTTCACTGATGATATCCAGGTTTATCATGTTTCACTGATGATATCCAGGTTTATCATGTTTCACTGATGATATCCAGGTTTATCATGTTTCACTGATGATATCCAGGTTTATCATGTTTCACTGATGATATCCAGGTTTATCATGTTTCACTGATGATATCCAGGTTTATCATGTTTCACTGATGATATCCAGGTTTATCATGTTTCGCTGATGATATCCAGGTTTATCATGTTTCGCTGATGATATCCAGGTTTATCATGTTTCACTGATGATATCCAGGTTTATCATGTTTCACTGATGATATCCAGGTTTATCATGTTTCACTGATGATATCCAGGTTTATCATGTTTCGCTGATGATATCCAGGTTTATCTTGTTTCACTGATGATATCCAGGTTTATCATGTTTAACTGATGATATCCAGGTTTATCTTGTTTCACTGATGATATCCAGGTTTATCATGTTTCGCTGATGATATCCAGGTTTGTCTTGTTTCACTGATGATATCCAGGTTTATCATGTTTCACTGATGATATCCAGGTTTATCATGTTTCGCTGATGATATCCAGGTTTGTCTTGTTTCACTGATGATATCCAGGTTTATCATGTTTCACTGATGATATCCAGGTTTATCATGTTTCGCTGATGATATCCAGGTTTGTCTTGTTTCACTGATGATATCCAGGTTTATCATGTTTCACTGATGATATCCAGGTTTATCATGTTTCGCTGATGATATCCAGGTTTATCATGTTTCACTGATGATATCCAGGTTTATCATGTTTCACTGATGATATCCAGGTTTATCATGTTTCACTGATGATATCCAGGTTTATCATGTTTCACTGATGATATCCAGGTTTATCATGTTTCGCTGATGATATCCAGGTTTATCATGTTTCGCTGATGATGTCCAGGTTTATCATGTTTCGCTGATGATATCCAGGTTTATCATGTTTCACTGATGATATCCAGGTTTATCATGTTTCACTGATGATGTCCAGGTTTATCATGTTTCGCTGATGATATCCAGGTTTATCATGTTTCACTGATGATATCCAGGTTTATCATGTTTCACTGATGATATCCAGGTTTATCATGTTTCACTGATGATATCCAGGTTTATCTTGTTTCGCTGATGATATCCAGGTTTATCTTGTTTCGCTGATGATATCCAGGTTTATCATGTTTCACTGATGATATCCAGGTTTATCTTGTTTCACTGATGATATCCAGGTTTATCATGTTTCGCTGATGATATCCAGGTTTGTCTTGTTTCGCTGATGATATCCAGGTTTATCTTGTTTCGCTGATGATATCCAGGTTTATCATGTTTCACTGATGATATCCAGGTTTATCATGTTTCACTGATGATATCCAGGTTTATCTTGTTTCGCTGATGATATCCAGGTTTATCATGTTTCGCTGATGATATCCAGGTTTATCTTGTTTCACTGATGATATCCAGGTTTATCATGTTTCGCTGATGATATCCAGGTTTATCATGTTTCACTGATGATATCCAGGTTTATTATGTTTCACTGATGATATCCAGGTTTATCATGTTTCGCTGATGATATCCAGGTTTATCATGTTTCGCTGATGATATCCAGGTTTAGCCTGGCCCTCGCCTTCCTGCACAGCTCCGCTCAATTCTCATTTCCCTTCACTGCACAGTCTGGGACTTCTCTCATAGACTAGGATTTCTCCTGTAGATTTTTGACCGGACCAATCAGAGAACAGAAGGGGCGGAGTTTTTGGCCTCTAACCTACGCCCCCACCTTTCCCAGCGCAGCCAGCTCGCAGCCGCATGTTCTCATTCAAAGAGATGCAGGACTGTTGACACAAATGTATTAATTTCCCCTTCTTAATCCCTTATCTGGAGTTTTCTTTTGTTTTTTTGGCCAAAAGTCAAGTGTTCGCTCCCTCCTCCTCCTCCTCTCCCTCTGCTGAACAAGAAAATGCCCCCACCTGTCCCAGCGCGCAGCCAGCTCGCAGCCGCATGTTCTCATTCAAAGCGATGCAGGACTGTTTTATATGTGACACAAATTTATTAATTTCCCCTTCTTAATCCCTTATCTGGAGTTTTCTTTTGTTTTTTTCCCAAAAGTCAAGTGTTTGCTCCCTCCTCCCTCCTCCTCCTCTCCCTCCGCTGAACAAGGAAATGCCTCAGGTTGTCATGAGAGAATTAAAGTCAGGTTTTAAGTTGCTGCCCGAGTCCCATCAGATTTCCTGGTCTTCTGGTGTGTTGGACCAGCGCTCCATTGTTTTATTTTATTTTATTAGGATGTTTTATTATCATATAAACACAGAATATACAACGGAGCGAGAGAAAATTCAGCAGGAGGCGGAGCTGAAGTCAAGTTCAGCAGACCAGGGGGGAGCAGCCATCAGCAGAGGCCACGCCTCCAGCAAGAATCGTTTTTCAATGGACGGGTCCCAGATGATATCCAGGTTTATCATGTTTCACTGATGATATCCAGGTTTATCATGTTTCGCTGATGATATCCAGGTTTATCATGTTTCGCTGATGATATCCAGGTTTATCATGTTTCACTGACGATATCCAGGTTTATCATGTTTCACTGATGATATCCAGGTTTATCATGTTTCACTGATGATATCCAGGTTTATCATGTTTCGCTGATGATATCCAGGTTTATCATGTTTCACTGATGATATCCAGGTTTATCATGTTTCGCTGATGATATCCAGGTTTATCATGTTTCACTGATGATATCCAGGTTTATCATGTTTCGCTGATGATATCCAGGTTTATCATGTTTCGCTGATGATATCCAGGTTTATCATGTTTCGCTGATGATATCCAGGTTTATCATGTTTCACTGATGATATCCAGGTTTATCATGTTTCACTGATGATATCCAGGTTTATCATGTTTCACTGATGATATCCAGGTTTATCATGTTTCGCTGATGATATCCAGGTTTATCATGTTTCGCTGATGATATCCAGGTTTATCATGTTTCACTGATGATATCCAGGTTTATCATGTTTCGCTGATGATATCCAGGTTTATCATGTTTCACTGATGATATCCAGGTTTATTATGTTTCACTGATGATATCCAGGTTTATCATGTTTCGCTGATGATATCCAGGTTTATCATGTTTCGCTGATGATATCCAGGTTTAGCCTGGCCCTCGCCTTCCTGCACAGCTCCGCTCAATTCTCATTTCCCTTCACTGCACAGTCTGGGACTTCTCTCATAGACTAGGATTTCTCCTGTAGATTTTTGACCGGACCAATCAGAGAACAGAAGGGGCGGAGTTTTTGGCCTCTAACCTACGCCCCCACCTTTCCCAGCGCAGCCAGCTCGCAGCCGCATGTTCTCATTCAAAGAGATGCAGGACTGTTGACACAAATGTATTAATTTCCCCTTCTTAATCCCTTATCTGGAGTTTTCTTTTGTTTTTTTGGCCAAAAGTCAAGTGTTCGCTCCCTCCTCCTCCTCCTCTCCCTCTGCTGAACAAGAAAATGCCCCCACCTGTCCCAGCGCGCAGCCAGCTCGCAGCCGCATGTTCTCATTCAAAGCGATGCAGGACTGTTTTATATGTGACACAAATTTATTAATTTCCCCTTCTTAATCCCTTATCTGGAGTTTTCTTTTGTTTTTTTCCCAAAAGTCAAGTGTTCGCTCCCTCCTCCCTCCTCCTCCTCTCCCTCCGCTGAACAAGGAAATGCCTCAGGTTGTCATGAGAGAATTAAAGTCAGGTTTTAAGTTGCTGCCCGAGTCCCATCAGATTTCCTGGTCTTCTGGTGTGTTGGACCAGCGCTCCATTGTTTTATTTTATTTTATTAGGATGTTTTATTATCATATAAACACAGAATATACAACGGAGCGAGAGAAAATTCAGCAGGAGGCGGAGCTGAAGTCAAGTTCAGCAGACCAGGGGGGAGCAGCCATCAGCAGAGGCCACGCCTCCAGCAAGAATCGTTTTTCAATGGACGGGTCCCAGATGATATCCAGGTTTATCATGTTTCACTGATGATATCCAGGTTTATCATGTTTCGCTGATGATATCCAGGTTTATCATGTTTCGCTGATGATATCCAGGTTTATCATGTTTCACTGACGATATCCAGGTTTATCATGTTTCACTGATGATATCCAGGTTTATCATGTTTCACTGATGATATCCAGGTTTATCATGTTTCGCTGATGATATCCAGGTTTATCATGTTTCGCTGATGATATCCAGGTTTATCATGTTTCGCTGATGATATCCAGGTTTATCATGTTTCACTGATGATATCCAGGTTTATCATGTTTCGCTGATGATATCCAGGTTTATCATGTTTCGCTGATGATATCCAGGTTTATCATGTTTCGCTGATGATATCCAGGTTTATCATGTTTCACTGATGATATCCAGGTTTATCATGTTTCACTGATGATATCCAGGTTTATCATGTTTCACTGATGATATCCAGGTTTATCATGTTTCACTGATGATATCCAGGTTTATCATGTTTCACTGATGATATCCAGGTTTATCATGTTTCACTGATGATATCCAGGTTTATCATGTTTCACTGATGATATCCAGGTTTATCATGTTTCGCTGATGATATCCAGGTTTATCATGTTTCACTGATGATATCCAGGTTTATCATGTTTCACTGATGATATCCAGGTTTATCATGTTTCGCTGATGATATCCAGGTTTATCATGTTTCACTGATGATATCCAGGTTTATCATGTTTCACTGATGATATCCAGGTTTATCATGTTTCACTGATGATATCCAGGTTTATCATGTTTCACTGATGATATCCAGGTTTATCATGTTTCACTGATGATATCCAGGTTTATCATGTTTCGCTGATGATATCCAGGTTTATCATGTTTCACTGATGATATCCAGGTTTATCATGTTTCGCTGATGATATCCAGGTTTATCATGTTTCACTGATGATATCCAGGTTTATCATGTTTCACTGATGATATCCAGGTTTATCATGTTTCACTGATGATATCCAGGTTTATCATGTTTCGCTGATGATATCCAGGTTTATCATGTTTCACTGATGATATCCAGGTTTATCATGTTTCACTGATGATATCCAGGTTTATCATGTTTCGCTGATGATATCCAGGTTTATCATGTTTCACTGATGATATCCAGGTTTATCATGTTTCGCTGATGATATCCAGGTTTATCATGTTTCGCTGATGATATCCAGGTTTATCATGTTTCACTGATGATATCCAGGTTTATCATGTTTCACTGATGATATCCAGGTTTATCTTGTTTCGCTGATGATATCCAGGTTTATCTTGTTTCGCTGATGATATCCAAGTTTATCATGTTTCACTGATGATATCCGGTTTATCATGTTTCACTGATATCCAGGCTTATCTTGTTTTGCTGATGAAATCCAGGTTTATCGTGTTTCACTGATGATATCCAGGTTTATCTTGTTTCGCTGATGATATCCAGGTTTATCTTGTTTCGCTGATGATATCCAGGTTTATCTTGTTTCGCTGATGATATCCAGGTTTATCTTGTTTCGCTGATGATATCCAGGTTTTTCTTGTTTCGCTGATGATATCCAGGTTTATCTTGTTTCGCTGATGATATCCAGGTTTATCATGTTTCGCTGATGATATCCAGGTTTATCTTGTTTTGCTGATGATGTCCAGGTTTATCTTGTTTTGCTGATGATATCCAGGTTTATCATGTTTTGCTGATGATATCCAGGTTTGTCTTGTTTCGCTGATGATATCCAGGTTTATTCATTCAACCTTTATTTAGTCAGGTAAATCTTATTGAGCCTCGAGGGCTCATTTACGAAAGCGACCTGCTACAAACTAAAGAATGATGAACATCAATGATACAAATACATTAAACAATAAACAAAAGAAAAAGTAGCAAAAAGTAGCAAAAACATTATAAGGTACAAAAAAAAAATCAAAGACAGGAACATATCTGCATTGGTTTTTGCCAGGATTCCAACAGATTCTGAAAACCATCCAGAGAGGTCAGGGCCGAGAGCTTCAGATCTTTTTGTAAGATATTCCAGGAAGCAGGAGCAGAGTAGGAGAAGGCCCTTTTTCCAAGTTCAGTCCTCACTGACGGAACACTGCAGGTGATCATGTCCTGAGAGCACACACTCTAGCTGCACTCACGCAGAGACATGTAGGAGGAGATGTATGAAGACAGCAGACGAAGAAGGGATTTGAAGATGAAAATGTACCAGTGGAAGAGTCTGCGTGAGGTTAATGATTTGATTTGATTTTTTGATTTGATGTTTATTCATTCATTTTAAAAGAACAATACAAGAAAGTTTCATCAGATACAAGAATACAAGTAGGATAAAATGAAGGGAGCAGAAAGAAGATGAAATCTTATTATATCTGCCCCTTAATTCAGTTTCTTCAACCAATGATAACCTTCAAACTACATCACAAAATGAAAAATTCGACTTAATTTTACTAACTGTAATACTCAAACTACATCACAAAATGAATAATTCTACTTAATTTATCTAGCTGTAATACACAAACTACATCACAAAATGAATAATTCTACTTAATATTTCTAACTGTAATACACAACTACATCATTCTAACTGTAATACACAAACACACTAAGTTACATCATATAGTTTTTGAGCAAGTCCTTTTTGACCTTTTTCTTAAATGTATACATTGATTTTGCATTTTTAACATCACTCTCCAGAACATTCCACAATCGAACTCCCTGAATTGAGGTAGACCGTCCCTTTAAGCTGGTTCTGAATTGTGGTTTGATGAATATCTGTCCCTTTGAGATTGTAATAACTTTGTCTTTTTATAAAATTTCTTTGGATATTTAAAGGTAATGTGTTATTATGAGCCCTATACATAACTGATAAAATACTATATTCTACCAATTCCTGGAATTTCAATAAATTTAGCTGAAGAAACAAGGTGTTTGATGGGTGACTGAAATGTTTTCTGGTGATTACTCTTACAGCTCTCTTTTGTAAAATAAAAACAGGCTTTGTAATTGTTTTGCACGCTTTTCCCCAAACCTCAATACAATAGATTAAATGTGGAACAATGATTGTGTTATACAACATATACAGAGCTTTATCAATTAAAAAATCCCTGACTTTATACAGTACTGCAATTGATCTAGCTATTTTTGTTTTAATGGAATTTACATGATGTTTCCATGTCAGTTTGTCATCAATGATAACACCCAGAAACTTCACTTCACTCACTTTACAGATCACAACATCTTCAATTTCAAATGGATCGTCATCAACAATTCTCTTTTTGTTACTGAATATCATGTAATTAGTTTTATCTAAATTCAAAGATAATTTGTTTAATTTAAACCAAGTTTGTATTTTTATAAATTCTGTTTTCATCATATCCAAAATCTGTTTTATGTCTTTACCCGAACAGAAAAATGTGGTGTCATCGGCAAAAAGAACACATTTAAGAAGTCCTGACACATTTACCAAGTCATTCACATATAAAATAAATAACTTTGGTCCAAGCACAGAGCCCTGAGGAACTCCACAAGTGATATCACGGAGGTCAGATCTAACATCATTTATTTGCACAAACTGTTTCCTATCTTTCAAATAGCTAGATACCCACTGTAATGCTGGTCCTCTAATACCATATTTATTTAGTTTTTCAAGGAGAATGGTGTGGTCAATGGTATCAAATGCTTTTTTTAGATCAACAAAAACACTAACACAGTACTGTTTATGATCGACAGCATTAGTTATTTGTTCCATTAAATCCATGAGAGCCATTGATGTAGAGTTTTTTCCTCTAAACCCATACTGACTGTTACTTAAAATATTTTGTTTATCAATAAATTGATCCAATCTGGTCACAAATAGTTTTTCTAGAATTTTTGAAAACTGTGGTAACAAGGATATTGGCCTATAATTGTTGAATACACATTTATCACTATTTAAAAAAAAAAAAGAGGAATTACCTTTGCTACTTTCATGTTATCTGGAAATATGATGAAAATTATGTCCAATTAACCAGTGAATACAGGGTGCAGTGGTGGGTATGATAATCACAGCCAGTTATGAATCTTAGAGCACCATGATAGACAACATCCGCAGGTGCTTGTAGGAGCGTTCATAGAATGTCACCGTAATCAATAGA
Organism: Garcialebias charrua; assembly: GCA_038048925.1. Taxonomy (NCBI): domain Eukaryota; kingdom Metazoa; phylum Chordata; class Actinopteri; order Cyprinodontiformes; family Rivulidae; genus Garcialebias; species Garcialebias charrua. The sequence goes on along the minus strand of JBBPBX010001182.1, from coordinate 24,944 downwards.
GGGAAGGAGAGTCAGATACAAGGCGTTTCCTAGCATTCAGTGTTCGACATGATTTATTTCTGAAAAAGAAACCCAGTTTAACTTTCAGTTTCTTCACTAGGTTTTCCACGTGGAGTTTAAAAGAGAGATGCGAATCGACCAGGATACCCAAATATTTATAGGAATCAACAAACTCAATAGGGACACCATTTGAGGATAAAATCAGAGGAAGATCTGCTGGGACCGACTTCCTACTTGAAAAAAACATCCCTTTTGTTTTATCAGCATTTAGGACAAGTTTGAGACGGAACAAATCTGACTGGATGATGTCAAAAGCGGATTGCAGTAACTGGAAAGCCTTAGCTACTGTTTTAGCTCGGCAATAAACAACTGTATCATCAGCATAGAAATGTAAGGATGCATCAGGGATGCTCTGACCTACATTAGCTATGTAGATTGTAAAGAGGGTTGGTCCTAAAACTGAGCCTTGTGGTACACCATTTTTAACTGTTAAATAGCTGGAAGAAGTACCGTTATGTTGAACACATTGCCTCCGATTGGAAAGATAGTTAGAAAACCAACCGATGGTGTGATCAGAGAAACCGATTTCTGAGAGCTTATGACACAGGATGTTATGATCCACAGTGTCAAAAGCTTTAGACAGGTCTAAGAAAAGTGCAGCACAATAATCCTTAGCATCCAATGCTTCAACAACATCATTAAGAACCTTCAGAGAAGCAGTTGTTGTGCTGTGTTTTTTCCTGAAACCAGATTGAAGAAGAGGTAAGATGTTAAATGAGTCCAGATCATTTTTGATCTGAGAGTTTATCAGTTTTTCTAGAACCTTGGCTAAGATGCAAAGTTTAGAGATCTGTCGATAGTTGTTCAGTGAGGTGGGGTCACCTCACTGAATCATGTTTCGCTGATGATATCCAGGTTTTTCTACCCGTAGACCAGACCGGGTCACTGCACTGGAACCACTCCTGAACTGTCAAGAACTGAAGAACCGACCGTTTCACAAACAGCCCTTTCTGTAAAACTGATGTACAAACAGCTCCACAAGTTCTGTCCCCACGACATCCACGACAGCGTCAGTACTGATCTACTAAAGGTGTCAATGATTATAGTCGTTGTATCCAGGTGAGGAATATAATCTTTCAAACAGCCACACAGACAGGACATTAGCAGTCTCTGTATGCAGCTGTCACGGTGGTTGAGGACTGAGCCCAGGAATGCAGACTGACATGAAGAGCTCAAGCATCAAGAGCTTATGTTCGTAATGGTGTGGTCACACCGAACAGCGTTTCAACCTCCAAAAAGCTCGTCACGCACGCAAGTGGACGCACTTGGTGTCGGGACCTACTTGGACCAGAAAGCCAGAAGGCGAAACTGCTGCGGGGTGTGTGGGAGCGCACAGCGTCCTGCGCACTCCGCCAGGCGAGGAGCTTTTTATTTCCGTCTCTGTGGAGCAGACTTGACTGGTCGTGAAGGAATTGTCGCGAACACACAGCTACAATGAGTTTCTCTTCCATAGTACACGACCTCGCGGGTCTTTTCTGTGTCCCACAAACAATACGTCACATAGTGCGCGCGCACCCTCGTTTCCGCGTCACATAGGGACTCTCCCCCTCTCTTCTCCTCCTCTCTTCTCCTCCTCTCTTCTCCCCCTCTCTTGATTGGTTGACACACCAACCAATCAGGGAGAGATGAGCGGCGTTTGAACATTTGAACCGAGAAATCTTCAGCCTGTTGAATGCGCGGTTTGGAGGCTGAAGCCGGTTCACGTGCACGGAAAACGCTTCCCAGCACGCTCAACACGCACGCGACGTGACGCCCGACGCCAAGACGTGGCTGGAAGCGCGTCCCCCATTGACTTTACATGTAAACTGGACGCTCCTGCTGCTGAAAAGCTGTTTGGTGTGATCACAGCATTAGGCTGATGTTGAAGCAACAAACTTACAGTAAATGAACAACCGAGGGGGACACGAGCACCACCGCTGTGAGAGTAAAAAAGAGCAGAACTTACCAATTGTCGTCGAAGCGACCGTAGAACCGGTAAGATGAAAACAGCTTGTGCAGCCCTTGGAGGGCGACTCACCCACAACTCCGACCAGAGTTGGTCACGTGGCTACTAGCAACAAGCAGTTTTCCGGAAAGCAGTGTGGTACACACCAAAGCAATCCGCTTCACACGACCACACGCTGTACTCAACATGCAAACCTGCGCGCGAGAAGGATGAAGGGACTGGGTCCCGGATGTGACGTGCCAATATAGAGTCACGCGGGTCCCCGGCAGGTCACGGGGTGACGTTGACATTTGTACTCGCCCTGCGCAAGAATGCTAATTCATGCTTGAAAGCACCGCCTCTGGCGGTCGGAGGGATGAAATAGAACCAGGCAAGACATAAAGCTCAAGCAGTGAGATGGACAGGGGTTGAGCAGAGCGGAGACACCTGGGCTTAATGACAACACAATACAGGTGAGAGTGGGTGGAGCAGAACAGGTGAGAGTGGGTGAAACAGAGCGGAGACACTTGGACTTAATGACAACAAGGAACAGGTGAGAGTGGGTGGAGCAAAGTGGAGACACCTGGACTTAATGACAACAGGGAACAGGTGAGAATGGGCGGAGCAGAGTGGAGACACATGGACTTAATGATAACAGGGAACAGGTGAGAGTGGGTGAAACAGAGCGGAGACACTTGGACTTAATGACAACAGGGAACAGGTGAGAGTGGGTGAAACAGAGCGGAGTCACTTGGACTTAATGACAACAGGGAACAGGTGAGAGTGGGTGAAACAGAGTGGAGACACCTGGACTTAATGACAACAGGGAACAGGTGAGAATGGGTGAAACAGAGTGGAGACACCTGGACTTAATGACAACAGGGAACAGGTGAGAGTGGGTGAAACAGAGTGGAGACACCTGGACTTAATGACAACAGGGAACAGGTGAGAGTGGGTGAAACAGAGTGGAGACACCTGGACTTAATGACAACAGGGAACAGGTGAGAGTGGGTGAAACAGAGTGGAGACACCTGGACTTAATGACAACAGGGAACAGGTGAGAGTGGGTGAAACAGAGTGGAGACACCTGGACTTAATGACAACAGGGAACAGGTCAGAGTGGGTGAAACAGAGTGGAGACACCTGGACTTAATGACAACAGGGAACAGGTGAGAATGGGTGAAACAGAGTGGAGACACCTGGACTTAATGACAACAGGAAACAGGTGAGAGTGGGTGAAACAGAGTGGAGACACCTGGACTTAATGACAACAGGGAACAGGTGAGAATGGGCGGAGCAGAGTGGAGACACATGGACTTAATGATAACAGGGAACAGGTGAGAGTGGGTGAAACAGAGCGGAGACACTTGGACTTAATGACAACAAGGTGGAGACACATGGACTTAATGATAACAGGGAACAGGTGAGAGTGGGTGGAGCAGAGTGGAGACACTTGGACTTAATGACAACAAGGAACAGGTGAGAGTGGGTGAAACAGAGCGGAGACACTTGGACTTAATGATAACAAGGTACAGGTGAGAGTGGGTGGAGCAGAACAGGTGAGAGTGGGTGGAGCAGAACAGGTGAGAATGGGCGGAGCTGGAGCTGAGGAGCAGAAACAGACTGAGGGGAAGTGAAGTGATAATTATAATAATAATTTGTCACATTTGTCATCTGTGTATGTTTCCCATACTTGACAGACGAAATTGGTCTTCTGCATTTAACCCAACCACCACCAGGTGGTGCAGCGAGCAGCGTAGTCGCGCTCGGGGAGCTGGAGAATTAGATGTGCACTCATAGACACCCCAAGGTGTGTAGTGGCTGGGGCCGGGGCGCGAACCCGCGTCCTTCGGGTCCCAAGTCAAAAGCCCTGCCACTACACCATCTTGGCTCCTGATGACACTGGGAGGTACAACTGAGCCCACAGAACAGACACTGAACAAACATGACGATCATTCCCACATGATGATGTTCTCATTTTTCTACAACCCTCAGGAGAACTTGAGAAATATCACGGTGACTGAAAAGCACAACACGCCACACGGCTGAGATGCAAACAGAACCAGTACTTTGTCTTACAGTAACTTACAGTTACACCTGGGGGGAGGGACATCTACTCTGAACAGGTGCGGCCCAACTGCACTGAGTCGATCATCTTCTGCGTGCGCTGCAGACTTTTTCAGAACGAATCCAACGAGTTCAGCTCTTCTAGATCTGCCACTCCACCTGTAACAAAAACACTGATCCAGACCTTTGACTTCAGGTGGACTACCAGAACTCTGTAGAGCTCCTCGTTGTTCAGGGAACCCGTCGTTTGGGTCAGTAGAAGTTCTTCAGTCGTGGCCCATGTAGAAGCACAGGAGCAATATTTGTTTGATCCTTCTACACCATGATGTTCTTGTCACAACCAGGACTTTCAGAGTCCCATTCCCCCACAAAACTACCTCCAGTGGACCAGCTGGGAGAACATTAGTCCCACGTGCCACAGAAAGCTGTGGACAAACGCTTGCTACTGTACAGTAGTAGTAACGTGGTTGAAGGTTATGAACATGAACTGTCCTTATTGAGGTCAAATTCAGAGGAGCTGCACACAACAACTAAAAGATGCTGGAACTGGTTCTTCAGGTGGCTCAGGACGTCTCCAGGTAGAGAGAAGAAAAGCCACCAGTCAGGGTGGACACATCCATCTGGACCTGTGAGTTCTCTGCTTTGGTTTGATGAGCTGCTCTCAGCCTCATGTTGCATCAGCTGTTACTCTTATTCCACTATGCAAAAAACTCAGGACAGTGTTAGTTTTACTATTTTATGCTTATGTCAATTATTATATGTTTCAGTGTTTCAATGTTTAGATGGTTACTGTTGCACCGAGGGACTGAGAGAAACGCAATTTCGGTCCTGTGTATGTCCTGTACAGTACATATTGCAGATCTGACAATAAAGTTGACTTTGACTTTGACTTTAACTTGAAGCTCTGCTCTGAACATCAGGAACTGAAACCCTGACCTGACAGCAGCTTGTCTGAACATGTTCACAGTTTGTCAGCAGGTGGAGGCAGAGTCCAGGCCCAGTCTGCTGCTGCTCCCACACAGAGAAAACAACCAGCACCGACAGGTTCGGACACACGAACAGTACAGTTTATTGTAGATTTAAAATATATGGCTCGTTTTGTTCTGGATGGATCTGCACAGATGTCCTCACATAAAGAATTCAGGATGTTAGGAAGGAAGAAGATTAAAGCCACTTTCAAAATAAAATGCTAGTTCAACTGCCTTGTACAGAAATTAAAGACCCATTGTTTTCTTGTTCATAAAAAAAAGTTTGACAAACAAACAACAAATAACCAAAACTAAACTGGCTCAACATTAACGCAGAATAATTTCCTGAATATATATAATATGTAATAATTCAACTATCCTTCAGATTGGGGTCATTTTCACAGCTCACAGTACTGAACCATTACATTTTAATAAAACTACTAGGTATTATTATTATTGATTTATTATCAATAACAACCCTTATTTCCCCCAAGTCATAAATATAAACAAGGAAGCACAAGTTTGTCTCCTTCCGTCCAGTAAGCCCAGGTGCTGAGCGTTGTGTGTCAGGAAGGCCAACCGACACCGAACCGTCAGAGTGAGTTCACCACGAAGGATGACTCCCTGTGGCAACCCCTGGAACAGGAACAGCTGGAAGAGGGGTCTGCAATCTGCGGCTCTGGAGCCACCTGCGGCTCTTTGGTCCCTCTGCAGCGGCTCTTTCAAGCTTTGACCAAAACTGAAATAAAAAGGAATTTTATTAGTTGTTATAACAACTAAAAGGACGAGTTTTAGCAGTTTTCCTGTAATTGATTGAGCAAATACAGGGGGTCCCCGACTTACGAGCGCTCTTACTTACGAGGTTCCGGACTTACGAGCTCACTAACGAACAGTAAATTTGTAAAGAACATACAGAAAATACAGCACTTTTATGTGTTTTTAGATGAAAGTGTGTTAGCTAACCGTTTGGAAACAAGTTTCTGAGCATGTTTATGAACTAGTATGAACGTTTGTGATGAAAAACGAGTGTTCGTAGTGGCGCTAGCTTAAATTTTCCGACTTACGACCGAAAATCCGGACTTACGAGAACACGTGTTTCGTGTTCCGACGTACAAGATTTTGTATTACAAGATAGTCGGCGGAACGGAACTTGCTCGTAAGTCGGGGACCCCCTGTATATGAATACTAGAATCATCACAAGGAGTAAAACATACTCATTTTCACTTTACGTTGTATTTCGTCAAAGTAGGATACATAATTTTTCTACAATAAAAAAAAATCACATAAGAATGCATAGTTTATTGTTTTAGTTTTTAGAAACTGGGCAGAGACTATGTAGTCTCGTCTTCTATTTAGTCTTAGAATGTAAAAATATCAATAAATGTTAAAAAGCATTAGATATGTTTAGTTTTATAAAATCACTACTGTCCAGAAAAGCACCCTCCAAGACCCTGCTGGAAGAGCAAGATAAATATAAATATGTAACCAATCAATAGGCTGACGTCACACACTCAGGTTCACTGTATTTATTCTAGCGAGAGAAAATCAAGTTGGTGGTTCACATCAGTCCAGCAGCTTCTGCTCCACAGTTTTCATTCATTCAACCTTTATTAATACAAGTTAGTCCCATTGAGCCCCGGGGACTCATTTACAAGAGAGACCTGGTTTTAACAAAGAATGATGACAACAGCGACAACAACAGACAATCGTAAAAGATGCCTACAATTTTTTTAACACGTTAAAATAAAATGGCAACCAAAAGAACAATTAAAAGGAAAAGTAGTGAAAAAAAACAGCAAGATTGTAAGGGACGAGCCGTCAGTTACTGGTTGCTATGGTAACCATGGGTAACCTATGGGGCGGCCGTGGCGTAGTGGTAATGGCAGTCGTTCCCGATCGGAAGGTTGGCGGTTCGAATCCCGGTTCCCCACACCATGTGTCGCTGTGTCCTTGGGCAAGACACTTAACCCCGAGTTGCTCGGACTGGAAAGCACCTTGCATGGTAGTCTGCTGCTACCGGTGTATGAATGTGTAGCATTCAATGTGTGTAGCACTTTGAGATTTTCACTAATGAAAAGTGCGTTATAAATTTAATTCATTATTATTATTATTAACCAGGGCCGGCCCAAGCCTCCATGGGGCCCTAAGCGAAATTTGGTTTGGGGCCCTCTACTTCTCTTAAAAACGTGGATTACTGCAATCAACTGTCAGATGATTAGATCATTCACCCACCTAACATAAAGTCATTGCAAATCTGACAGTCATGTTTACATTATCCTATATGTATATACTAAAAGTAACAAAAGAAAACAAAACACCAGTATGCAATGTATGTTACAGCAAAAGTGTCATCTGGCTTATTATCTTTGGTTGCAAAGAACTGCAGCAGTAATTTTCAAAATAATTTGTTGTGCAAGATCAACAACAAACAGATGAAATAAGTTAGATGCATAAAAATAAATTAAACTGTACAAAAACAGAAAAAATAAAATAAAAATAAAATATCAAGAAGATCCTTAAATAATGTAAATGAACAATTACTTGACATAAAATGCTTTAAAAAAGACATATAAAGTTGAATAATTAGTTCTTAAATCTATGTAAATGTATGCAGTAATTTGCAAAAGCTGAACATAAAATATTAAATAGAATCATATAGAAATCCTTAGTTAAAAAATTCAATTCCTTTTAGGGGGCCCCCTAGTGGCCCCGGGGCCCTAAGCAGCGGCTTAGTTTGCTTATGCCTTGGGCCGGCCCGGATGGTAACCACCACATGTGGTACATGTGATGAAACGAGATTATGTACACAGGGTCCCAGATACATCCAACAATAAAATGTAAAAGAAAAACAGTAACATCTAAGATATGAACTAAGAAAAACATCAACTAGTAATACACTAAGCACTAATATCATAGAAAACATCACTCCAAATACCCTGATTCATGCTCAATAATCCAGGTAGAAAAATCTAAAAAAGTTAAGTCTGGTCCTCTGGACATTCAAAAAAACCAAAACAAAACAAAGCAAAAAAAAATTGTAGAAACGTTTCGTCTTTCGTCCAAAAGACTTCCTCAGTCTGAGTTGCTGTATTCAGCTCAGTCTAAATAGCACCCTCTCACAGTGGATCAACCAGTTGGCTGATGACAGCTGAAACCAGCTGCTCACATGATCAGGGAGGACCATCAGCCTAACGATGGATCGTTAACACCCTGATGGTTGTTTGCTATTCACACGAAACGTTTCTACAATTTTTTTTATGTCCAGAGGACCAGACTTAGCTTTTTTAGATTACTCTAAACAGCAGCACGAACATGAATCTGTATGAGCATATGGGCACGAATGAACACAGCAACATGAAACAGATCAGCGGTAACATGAAACAGATCAGCAGCAACATGAAACAGATCAGCAGCAACATGAAACAGATCAGCAGCAACATGAAACAGATCAGCAGCAACATGAAACAGATCAGCAGCAACATGAAACAGATCAGCAGCAACATGAAACAGATCAGCAGCAACATGAAACAGATCAGCAGCAACATGAAACAGATCAGCAGCAACATGAAACAGATCAGCAGCAACATGAAACAGATCAGCAGCAACATGAAACAGATCAGCAGCAACATGAAACAGATCAGCAGCAACATGAAACAGATCAGCAGCAACATGAAACAGATCAGCAGCAACATGAAACAGATCAGCAGCAACATGAAACAGATCAGCAGCAACATGAAACAGATCAGCAGCAACATGAAACAGATCAGCAGCAACATGAAACAGATCAGCAGCAACATGAAACAGATCAGCAGCAACATGAAACAGATCAGCAGCAACATGAAACAGATCAGCAGCAACATGAAACAGATCAGCAGCAACATGAAACAGATCAGCAGCAACATGAAACAGATCAGCAGCAACATGAAACAGATCAGCAGCAACATGAAACAGATCAGCAGCAACATGAAACAGATCAGCAGCAACATGAAACAGATCAGCAGCAACATGAAACAGATCAGCAGCAACATGAAACAGATCAGCAGCAACATGAAACAGATCAGCAGCAACATGAAACAGATCAGCAGCAACATGAAACAGATCAGCAGCAACATGAAACAGATCAGCAGCAACATGAAACAGATCAGCAGCAACATGAAACAGATCAGCAGCAACATGAAACAGATCAGCAGCAACATGAAACAGATCAGCAGCAACATGAAACAGATCAGCAGCAACATGAAACAGATCAGCAGCAACATGAAACAGATCAGCAGCAACATGAAACAGATCAGCAGCAACATGAAACAGATCAGCAGCAACATGAAACAGATCAGCAGCAACATGAAACAGATCAGCAGCAACATGAAACAGATCAGCAGCAACATGAAACAGATCAGCAGCAACATGAAACAGATCAGCAGCAACATGAAACAGATCAGCAGCAACATGAAACAGATCAGCAGCAACATGAAACAGATCAGCAGCAACATGAAACAGATCAGCAGCAACATGAAACAGATCAGCAGCAACATGAAACAGATCAGCAGCAACATGAAACAGATCAGCAGCAACATGAAACAGATCAGCAGCAACATGAAACAGATCAGCAGCAACATGAAACAGATCAGCAGCAACATGAAACAGATCAGCAGCAACATGAAACAGATCAGCAGCAACATGAAACAGATCAGCAGCAACATGAAACAGATCAGCAGCAACATGAAACAGATCAGCAGCAACATGAAACAGATCAGCAGCAACATGAAACAGATCAGCAGCAACATGAAACAGATCAGCAGCAACATGAAACAGATCAGCAGCAACATGAAACAGATCAGCAGCAACATGAAACAGATCAGCAGCAACATGAAACAGATCAGCAGCAACATGAAACAGATCAGCAGCAACATGAAACAGATCAGCAGCAACATGAAACAGATCAGCAGCAACATGAAACAGATCAGCAGCAACATGAAACAGATCAGCAGTAACATGAAACAGATCAGCAGCAACATGAAACAGATCAGCAGCAACATGAAACAGATCAGCAGCAACATGAAACAGATCAGCAGCAACATGAAACAGATCAGCAGCAACATGAAACAGATCAGCAGCAACATGAAACAGATCAGCAGCAACATGAAACAGATCAGCAGCAACATGAAACAGATCAGCAGCAACATGAAACAGATCAGCAGCAACATGAAACAGATCAGCAGCAACATGAAACAGATCAGCAGCAACATGAAACAGATCAGCAGCAACATGAAACAGATCAGCAGCAACATGAAACAGATCAGCAGCAACATGAAACAGATCAGCAGCAACATGAAACAGATCAGCAGCAACATGAAACAGATCAGCAGCAACATGAAACAGATCAGCAGCAACATGAAACAGATCAGCAGCAACATGAAACAGATCAGCAGCAACATGAAACAGATCAGCAGCAACATGAAACAGATCAGCAGCAACATGAAACAGATCAGCAGCAACATGAAACAGATCAGCAGCAACATGAAACAGATCAGCAGCAACATGAAACAGATCAGCAGCAACATGAAACAGATCAGCAGCAACATGAAACAGATCAGCAGCAACATGAAACAGATCAGCAGCAACATGAAACAGATCAGCAGCAACATGAAACAGATCAGCAGCAACATGAAACAGATCAGCAGCAACATGAAACAGATCAGCAGCAACATGAAACAGATCAGCAGCAACATGAAACAGATCAGCAGCAACATGAAACAGATCAGCAGCAACATGAAACAGATCAGCAGCAACATGAAACAGATCAGCAGCAACATGAAACAGATCAGCAGCAACATGAAACAGATCAGCAGCAACATGAAACAGATCAACAGCAACATGAAACAGATCAGCAGCAACATGAAACAGATCAGCAGCAACATGAAACAGATCAGCAGCAACATGAAACAGATCAGCAGCAACATGAAACAGATCAGCAGCAACATGAAACAGATCAGCAGCAACATGAAACAGATCAGCAGCAACATGAAACAGATCAGCAGCAACATGAAACAGATCAGCAGCAACATGAAACAGATCAGCAGCAACATGAAACAGATCAACAGCAACATGAAACAGATCAGCAGCAACATGAAACAGATCAGCAGCAACATGAAACAGATCAGCAGCAACATGAAACAGATCAGCAGCAACATGAAACAGATCAGCAGCAACATGAAACAGATCAGCAGCAACATGAAACAGATCAGCAGCAACATGAAACAGATCAGCAGCAACATGAAACAGATCAGCAGCAACATGAAACAGATCAGCAGCAACATGATGTGATTTTTCACAGTGATTATTCTGGTTATTTATTCATGAGTCTAACAGCCTCAGGGTAGAAGCTGTTCCTCAGTCTAGTGGTTCTACACTTGATGCTCCTCAACCTCTTTCCTGAGGGGAGTGGGGCAAAAAGTGTGTGTGCTGGGTGAGTGGGGTCCTTCATGATGCAGGTGGCCCTCTTCTTGCATCTGGAGTTGTAGATGTCTGTGATGGTGGGGGGACTGACTCCCCACTAATAAGAGCAGCAAAACATAACTTATATACCAATAAATGTCAGGAGAAATAACTTTTTGCCTAAACAAAATGATTTTGAGAAATAAATAACCAATTTGGACAAACTTCACATTTAATAATGTTAAAATAAAACCCTGTTACAAATAGATATAAAAAATAACACTACTGTAGTTTACCTGAATTTAAATGTTTTGTAGTTGTTTTATAAATTAATATATTTTTACTATTTTTCTATAAATAAATAAAAAAATCAACAAATCCCTTTTTATTTAGTTTTGCTCTTATTTTGATAGTCCCGAAGCGGACGTTGCCTCCTTCCTGCCGCCATCTTGACGCCGCTCTGTCTCAGGAAGCGGACCGAACGGTTCTGCGGTTCACCCGACAGCTTAACCCCGGTGTCCCTGCAGACGTTGGGAGACTCTCCCGGGAGGACCAGCCCGAACCAGACCCGCTCGGATGAAACTGTCCGGAACCGAGTCCGTTCTGTGGAAACGGGTTAATCCGGGTGTCGCGGTCATTTCACGCAGGTTTAAGAGCTACTAGCATGCTAACTTGTTAAGAAATAACGAAGTGGGTTCGGGTGAATGAACTGTTGCCAGGCGGAACCGAACCGGATCCTGTGGATGGATCATTTGATCATTTTCACCGCGTAAACCTGCTGCACGTGTGAAAGATCCACAGTCAGCCCCGCGTCTTTGTCTTGAAGGAAACACCGGCGGCGGACTGACAGGTCGTGACGCGACAGCTGGCGCTCCAGATGTGGAGCTGAAGGTTCGGGACGACTCACCACCAGTCACTGCACATCTGGCTGCTGAGAGGAGGGCATGGCAGACCGGAGGAAAACCCAGGAGTGGACCTTCCCGACGAGCTGCGCCCAGAACCGCTGATTTTTACTGGAGGTGTCCGAGAAGCGAGCGGACACACTGAACACTGACCGAACGAACCGGGCCAAGTGCCGAACCAGTACCACGATTTAAATCTGGACACAAGCATGAAGAGGACGGAGAATAAAAACAAGAGGAAACTCTGTGCGGAGCAGCAGGAGAGCGGGGAGGAGGAGAAGGATGCGGTAAGTAAACCTGCCAGTCCTCGCTCAGGGCTCAAATAACACTTCGACCAGGAGCTCCTTTTTCTGACAATTTAACATCAAAATAAATGAATTAAACATCAAAATAAATGAATTTTACATTTAAATAAATAAATTTAACATATAAATAAATTATCATCAAAATTAATAAATTTAACATCAAAATAAATAAATCTAACATCAAAATAAATAAATTTAACATCAAAATAAATAAATTTAACATCAAAATGAATAAATTTAACATCAAAATAAATGAATTTAACATCAAAATAAATGAATTTAACATCAAAAGAAATAAATTTAACATCAAAATAAATGAATTTAACATCAAAATAAAAAAAAATTAACATCAAAATAAATGAATTCAACATCAAAATAAATGTAACATCAAAAGAAATAAATCTAACATCAAAAGAAACAAATTTAACATCAAAATAAATAAATTTACCATCAAAATAAATAAATTTAACATCAAAATAAACGAATTTAACATCAAAATAAATGAATTTTACATTTAAATAATTAAATTTAACATCTAAATAAATAAATTTAACATCAAAATTAATAAATTTAACATCAAAATAAATAAATCTAACATCAAAATAAATAAATTTAAATGGTAAATGGAGCTTATTTATATAGCGCTTTCCAGCCCCCTGTGAGGAGCCCAAAGCGCTTTACAATACCAACCATCCACCCATTCATTCAGACATTCATACACCGGTAGTGGTACTTTGTGATGAGTTTGGACCTTTAATTTCAGAACTTTGTGATGAGTTTGGACCTTTAATGTCTGAACTTTGTGATGAGTTTGGACCTTTAATGTCAGAACTTTGTGATGAGTTTGGACCTTTAATGTCTGAACTTTGTGATGAGTTTGGACCTTTAATGTCAGAACTTTGTGATGAGTTTGGACCTTTAATGTCTGAACTTTGTGATGAGTTTGGACCTTTAATGTCAGAACTTTGTGATGAGTTTGGACCTTTAATGTCAGAACTTTGTGATGAGTTTGGACCTTTAATGTCTGAACTTTGTGATGAGTTTGGACCTTTAATGTCAGAACTTTGTGATGAGTTTGGACCTTTAATGTCTGAACTTTGTGATGAGTTTGGACCTTTAATGTCAGAACTTTGTGATGAGTTTGGACCTTTAATGTCAGAACTTTGTGATGAGTTTGGACCTTTAATGTCTGAACTTTGTGATGAGTTTGGACCTTTAATGTCAGAACTTTGTGATGAGTTTGGACCTTTAATGTCTGAACTTTGTGATGAGTTTGGACCTTTAATGTCTGAACTTTGTGATGAGTTTGGACCTTTAATGTCTGAACTTTGTGATGAGTTTGGACCTTTAATGTCTGAACTTTGTGATGAGTTTGGACCTTTAATGTCAGAACTTTGTGATGAGTTTGGACCTTTAATGTCAGAACTTTGTGATGAGTTTGGACCTTTAATGTCTGAACTTTGTGATGAGTTTGGACCTTTAATGTCAGAACTTTGTGATGAGTTTGGACCTTTAATGTCTGAACTTTGTGATGAGTTTGGACCTTTAATGTCTGAACTTTGTGATGAGTTTGGACCTTTAATGTCTTAACTTTGTGATGAGTTTGGACCTTTAATGTCTGAACTTTGTGTTGAGTTTGGACCTTTAATGTCAGAACTTTGTGATGAGTTTGGACCTTTAATGTCTGAACTTTGGGTTGAGTTTGGACCTTTAATGTCTGAACTTTGTGATGAGTTTGGACCTTTAATGTCTTAACTTTGTGATGAGTTTGGACCTTTTAATGTCTGAACTTTGGGTTGAGTTTGGACCTTTAATGTCAGAACTTTGTGATGAGTTTGGACCTTTAATGTCTGAACTTTGGGTTGAGTTTGGACCTTTAATGTCAGAACTTTGTGATGAGTTTGGACCTTTAATGTGTGAACTTTGGGTTGAGTTTGGACCTTTAATGTCAGAACTTTGGGATGAGTTTGGACCTTTAATGTCAGAACTTTGTGATGAGTTTGGACCTTTAATGTCAGAACTTTGTGATGAGTTTGGACCTTTAATGTCAGAACTTTGTGATGAGTTTGGACCTTTAATGTCAGAACTTTGTGATGAGTTTGGACCTTTAATGTCTGAACTTTGTGATGAGTTTGGACCTTTAATGTCTGAACTTTGTGATGAGTTTGGACCTTTAATGTCTGAACTTTGTGATGAGTTTGGACCTTTAATGTCTGAACTTTGTGATGAGTTTGGACCTTTAATGTCTGAACTTTGGGTTGAGTTTGGACCTTTAATGTCTGAACTTTGGGTTGAGTTTGGACCTTTAATGTCTGAACTTTGGGTTGAGTTTGGACCTTTAATGTCAGAACTTTGTGATGAGTTTGGACCTTTAATGTCTGAACTTTGGGTTGAGTTTGGACCTTTAATGTCTGAACTTTGTGATGAGTTTGGACCTTTAATGTCTGAACTTTGTGATGAGTTTGGACCTTTAATGTCTGAACTTTGTGATGAGTTTGGACCTTTAATGTCTGAACTTTGTGATGAGTTTGGACCTTTAATGTCAGAACTTTGTGATGAGTTTGGACCTTTAATGTCAGAACTTTGTGATGAGTTTGGACCTTTAATGTCAGAACTTTGTGATGAGTTTGGACCTTTAATGTCAGAACTTTGTGATGAGTTTGGACCTTTAATGTCAGAACTTTGTGATGAGTTTGGACCTTTAATGTCAGAACTTTGTGATGAGTTTGGACCTTTAATGTCTGAACTTTGTGATGAGTTTGGACCTTTAATGTCAGAACTTTGTGATGAGTTTGGACCTTTAATGTCAGAACTTTGTGATGAGTTTGGACCTTTAATGTCAGAACTTTGTGATAAGTTTGGACCTTTAATGTCTGAACTTTGTGATGAGTTTGGACCTTTAATGTCAGAACTTTGTGATGAGTTTGGACCTTTTAATGTCTGAACTTTGTGATGAGTTTGGACCTTTAATGTCTGAACTTTGTGATGAGTTTGGACCTTTAATGTCTGAACTTTGTGATAAGTTTGGACCTTTAATGTCTGAACTTGGGTTTCTTCACTTTTTACAAATGTCAGATAAAATCTTCTGGTTCCGACTCAAAATTCTGAGATCCAGAATTTTTGGATCACCAAACCACAGAAACTGACTTCAGTCCAGATTAAGTGAAAAGTTTTTAAAAAATCTTATTCTGGTTCTGATTCTGGTTCTGGTGCTCCCCTCACTTTTTGTTCTGATGTTCCACTCTGGGTTCTGGTTCTGAGCATCGGTCGTAGAGCAGAACCCTGCAGGGCTGACGTCTTCAGGCGCTGTGGACCTGTTGGACTTTAAAAGTTCTGGTTCTGCTGGATGCAGAGATGTTCTACAACACGAGGTTCTGTGTTCCTGCAGGTTCTGACCGACTGGAGGTGCTGGGTCAGCCTGCAGGTTCTGGCTGCTGCGACCCGTGGGCTGGGTTTCTGATCCGATTCTCTTGTGGACGTTTTCAGAACAAACTCGTTCTTCAGTTTTTGATCTTGTTCAACAAACTCCTTCTACGTTTTCAAACATTTAGCTCTGTCGGCCATGTTGTTCTCACAGAAAATGAATGGAGCTCTCTCCACGTCCTTCAACGCCGTTGAGCTGTTTGATCATTTCAGCTGTTGCTGCGCTTCAGCTTGTTTCTGAACATTTCAGCTGCTTTCAGCCGACGTCGGCTCTTCAGCAGTTTAGAGGTGAAACCTTCAGCAGCTTCACAGCAGCTGTTCCTTCACGTCTTGTTCTGCTGAGCGTCTGCTGAACGTCGCCTGGCGGCTTCGGCTGCTCTTCAGAGGATTTGGACTTTGTCCTGTGATTGTGGACGGACAGTGACGTCACAGTTTTGTGTTTGTGGTTCTGGGAACTCCACCCTGTCTGCTGGGACGCTCCGGGCTGTTATTATTTTTTAACTCTTTGTGTTCTGGTGTCGTTGTCGCTCAGGAAGGAGGACCAGGAAAAGTTTGTGTGAGCTGATGAACTTTAACACGTTTCAGCCTTTTGATTGGTCTGCTGTTTGCTCACACAGAGGGATTGTGGGTAATGAGTCACCGCGCCGCTCGTCTAAAGCCCGACACGTTCGGCTGGTAGCGTGTTGCCAGGGACAGACGGTAAACACGCACCAACAGAGTCTGCAGACAATCTGTGTTTATGTTTCTGGACAGACACCTCACATGCAAACTGCTGTCAGGCGGCTACGGAAGCCCTCAAAGGACAATCCTCAGTTCTGTTTTACTGCTCAGGACATCAGGCTGAAATGAGAACCTGGTTCCCTGCTGGGCGGTCAAATAATAAAAAACAACACGAGGACAAAAGCAGCTGCTCTGGAGGTGTGTGCTGCTAACACAACGCCAAGCTGGAAAGACATCAGCAATGACCTCAGAGGAGCAGCATGTTCTGAATCCTGACTCTGTTTTCACTCAGTAAAACTAATAAAAGATCAAGTCTGAGGAGGTGAGCAGCTCCAGAACTGGTCAGGGATCAACTCTGGATCCTCCAGGAGGAGAGGGAGGTGCAGGATCCCCTCCTGGACTTGGCACCTCCGTGTTCCCACCTCGGTCTGGAGGGTGGGTGGAAGACGTTCTCCTGGGTGTGAAACAAAAAACAGAGCAGTTTAAAAAGAGGCCAAACTCTAAACGGAGCTGGTGTTTGGTTAATCGTGGCGTTCGTAACGTTTCAGTGTTGGTCGTGTTCTCACACCTGGATCCAGGTGACCTGCGAGCACCCCGGGGTGGTGGTCCTCACCTCCAGACTCACCAGTTTGGTTCTGTTGGGTCCGACCTTACAACGAAGTGAAACGTCCTCCAGATGTTCCTGACAGAAGAACCTGGAGGTTGTTCTGACTCTCGCAGACCAACTGGACTTCATGTTGTCTGTGAGCAGGACCTCCTCGCAGCCTGCTGCACAGCGTTCTCCAGACATGTCGTCTCTCAGGGCTTTGGCTCCAGACATGTCGTCTCTCAGGGCTTTGGCTCCAGACATGTCGTCTCTCAGGGCTTTGGCTTGAGTGGGATGAGCGTTCCCTCCTGCATTTGTTGGATTCCAGCCGGAGCTCAGGGGGACCAGAGGCTTTGCTCGAAGCAGATTTACATGTTTTTGTTCTGAATCACTTCCTCCTCGTTTAATCACCAACAGCCAGGCTGGACGTCGTGCTCCAAGTCCGCTCTCTCCTCCAGATGTTCTCTGAACACCATCACTTTCCAGATGTTCTCTGAACACGATCACTTTCCAGGCAAGACTCAGCTTGGTCATGGGCTTCTTGACAGGCAGATCCAACACTAGAGCCCCACAAGGCTGTGCTCTGAGCCCCCTTCTGTACACACTGCTCACGTGTGATTTACTCTGAAGATACCTGGGTGACCATGAACCAACAACGACTGGTCCGTGTACAGGAGGGAGGTCAGACCGGTGCCCGGCAGGTAACCTTTGCATCAGTGTGTCAAAAAGAAAAGAGATGGTGGTGGACTTCAGGAAGAGGGCTTCCATCTTCATCAGAGGATAAACGGTGGAGCTGGTGACCTCAACCCAATACTTGGGTCTGTACCTGTCAGGTGACCTCACGAGGGCCACAGACAGCCAGTAGTGCTGTGATGACTTTATTATCGATGTGCGGTGGAGTGTCCTGAGTCCTGACCTTCACTAGAACTGCGTGGGTCAGCAGCCGCTCTGAGGCCGACACCAAGGTGCAGCGAAGAACGATTAGAAACTGAACTGACAGCAGCCTCCATCTACACCAGGGAACAGGAAGAGGGACCCCCACCCCCCCACCCACGAGTTCAAACAAACTTTATGCTGAATAATTGATCGAATTCAAAGCAAACTAGAACCATTCTGATAGAAAACATTTGATGGAAGGATTTAGACCAATTTAACATGTATGCTAAAAAGTGACACAGTTCATATAAAAACATATAAATCTACCATAATTTATTTATTTATTTATATAAACCTACCATTATTTATTTATTTATTTATTTATTCATATAAATCTACCATAATTTATTAATTTATTTATATAAACCTACCATTATTTATTTATTTATTTATTTATTTATTTATTTATTTATTTATATAAATCTACCATGAGTTATTTATTTATTTATTTATTTATATAAATCTAC
>JBBPBX010001181.1:95374-107897 GCA_038048925.1 Garcialebias charrua | reverse complement strand
TCTTCCTCTGGGTCTCCTCCCGGTGGGACATGCCCGGAACACCTCACCAGGGAGGCGTCCAGGAGGCATCCTAACCAGATGCCCGAGCCACCTCAACTGGCTCCTCTCGATGTGGAGAAGCAGCGGCTCTACTCCGAGTCCCTCCCGGATGACTGAGCTTCTCACCCTATCTCTAAGGGAGAGTCCAGACACCCTGCGGAGAAAACTCATTTCAGCCGCTTGTATCCGAGATCTCGTTCTTTCGGTCACAACCCAAAGCTCATGACCATAGATGAGGGTGGGAACGTAGATCGATCGGTAAATTGAGAGCTTTGCCTTTCGACTCAGCTCTCTCTTCACCACGACAGACCGGTACAGCGCCCGCTTCACTGCGGACGCTGCACCTATCCGCCTATCGATCTCACGCTCCAGTTTTCCCTCATTCGTGAACAAGACCCCGAGATACTTAAACTCCTCCACTTGGGGCAGGACCTCATCCCCGACCCGGAGAGGGCATGCTACCCTTTTCCGGCTCAAGACCATGGCCTCGGATTTGGAGGAACTGATCCTCATCCCGGCCGCATCACACTCGGCTGCAAACCGCTCCAGCGAAAGCTGTAGATCACGATCTGATGAAGCCAATAGGACCACATCATCTGCAAAAAACAGAGAAGCGATTCTAAGGCCACCAAAACGGATCCTCTCAACACCTTGGCTGCGCCTAGAAATTCTGTCCATAAAAGTTATGAACAGAATCGGTGACAAAGGGCAACCTTGGCGGAGTCCAACTCTCACTGGAAACGAGCCTGACTTACTGCCGGCAATGCGGACCAAGCTCTGACACCGGTCGTACAGGGACCTAACAGCCCATATCAATGGGCCTGGTACCCCATACTCCCGGAGTACCCCCACAGAACCCCCCGAGGGACGCGGTCGAATGCCTTTTCCAAGTCCACAAAGCACATGTAAACTGGTTGGGCAAACTCCCACGCACCCTCCAGGACCCTGCTGAGGGTGTAGAGCTGGTCCAGTGTTCCACGACCAGCACGAAAACCACATTGCTCCTCCTGAATCCGAGGTTCGACTATCCGACGGACCCTCCTCTCCAGAACCCCTGAATAGACCTTACCAGGGAGGCTTAAGAGTGTGATCCCCCTATAGTTGGAACACACCCTACGGTCCCCCTTTTTGAATAGGGGAACCACCACCCCAGTCTGCCAATCCAAGGGAACTGCCCCCGATGTCCACGCGATATTGCAGAGTCGCGTAAGCCAACACAACCCCACAACATCCAGAGCCCTAAGGAACTCAGGGCGAATCTCATCCACCCCTGGAGCCCTGCCACCGCGGAGCTTTTTAACCACCTCGGTGACCTCAGCTCCAGAGATTGGAGAGCCCGACCCAAAGTCCCCAGGCTCCGCTTCCTCAGTGGAAGACGTGCCAGTAGGATTGAGGAGGTCTTCGAAGTATTCCGCCCACCGACTCACAACATCCCGAGTTGAGGTCAACAGCACGCCATCCCCACCATAAATGGTGTTGGTCGCGTACCGCTTTCCCCCCCTGAGACGCCGGATGGTGGACCAGAATCGCCTCGAAGCCGTACGGAAGTCATTCTCCATGGCCTCTCCGAACTCCTCCCACGCCCGAGTTTTTGCCTCAGCAACCACCCGAGCCGCATGCCGCTTGGACTGTCGGTACCTATCTGCTGCTTCCGGGGTCCCACAGGCCAAAAAGGCCCAATAGGACTCCTTCTTCAGCCTGACAGCATCCCTCACCGCCGGTGTCCACCACCGGGTTCGAGGGTTGCCACCACGACAGGCACCAACAACCTTGCGGCCACAACTCTGATAAGCTGCCTCGACAATAGAGGCGCGGAACATGGCCCACTCGGACTCAATGTCCCCCGCCTCCCTCGGAACGTGTTCAAAGCTCTCCCGGAGGTGGGAGTTAAAGCTCCGCCTTACGGGAGACTCTGCCAGACGTTCCCAGCAGACCCTCACAATACGTTTGGGTCTGCCAGGTCTGACCGGCATCCTCCCCCACCATCGGAGCCAACTCACCACCAGGTAGTGGTCAGTTGACAGCTCCGCCCCTCTCTTCACCCGAGTGTCCAGGACATGCGGCCGCAGATCAGATGAGACGACAACAAAGTCGATCATCGAACTGCGACCTAGGGTGTCCTGGTGCCAAGAGCACATATGTACACCCTTATGCCTGAACATGGTGTTCGTTATGGACAATCCATGACGAGCACAGAAGTCCAACAACAAAACACCACTCGGGTTCAGATCAGGGGGGCCGTTCCTCCCAACCACACCCCTCCAGGTCTCACTGTCATTGCCCACGTGAGCGTTGAAGTCCCCCAGCAGAACAAGGGAGTCCCCAGGAGGCGCACTCTCCAATACCCCCTCCAAGGACTCCAAAAAGGGTGGGTAATCTGCGCTGCCGTTTGGCGCATAGGCACAAACAACAGTCAGAGCCCGTCCCCCCACACGTAGGCGAAGGGAGGCTACCCTCTCGTTCACCGGGGTGAACCCCAACGTACAGGCACCAAGATGGGGGGCAACAAGTATGCCCACTCCTGCTCGGCGCCTCTCACCAGGGGCAACTCCAGAGTGGAAGAGTGTCCAACCCCTCTCAAGGAAACTGGTTCCAGAGCCAGAGCCATGCGTTGAGGTGAGTCCAACTATTTCTAGCCGGAACCTCTCAACCTCACACACTAGCTCAGGCTCCTTCCCCACCAGAGAGGTGACATTCCATGTCCCAATGGCCAGCTTCTGTAGCCGAGGATCAGACCGCCAGGGTCCCCGCCCTCGGCCACCACCCATCCCACATTGCACCCGACCCCTTTGGCCCCTCCCATAGGTGGTGAGCCCATGGGAAGGGGGACCCACGTCTCCTCTTCGGGCTGTGCCCGGCCGAGCTCCATGGGTGAAAGCCCGGCCACCAGGCGCTCGCCAACGTGCCCCACCTCCGGGCCTGGCTCCAGAGTGGGGCCCCGGTGACCCGCGTCCGGGCGAGGGAACATTTTGTCCATTTATTGTACTCATCATTGGGGTCTTCGGGCTGCACTTTGTCTGGTCCCTCACCTAGGACCTGTCTGCCTTGGGTGACCCTACTAGGGGCATGAAGCCCCTGACAGCATAGCTCCTAGGATCATTGGGACACTCAAACCCCTCCACCACGGTAAGGTGGCAGCCCAACTATACCTTTTTTAAGTAGGTAAGGGCTCTAGGTTCGTTAAACGTAGTAGCTTAAAAAATTATTCTTAATACACTCTCGTGTTTAAACTTATGTTGAGTTTCATTCACTTTAAAATAATAATTAACCAGTGCTTTCTATTCCTCTCACCCAATCAGGTAGAGGCTGAATAAAAATAATATAATCCAAATACTATTATACAGGAAATCAAACACACACACAGTATGAAACTTGAACTTTTGAACATGTATTAAACACAACAATAAATTCACAAAATGTAAATGTTTCAGTCTTTTGTTTTACCAACTTGTTATTAATTACTGTGGGCCCACACCTCACTGTCCACCTAAGCCGGCATTAATTAATTACTTGTCCCAACAAATAAAATAAAATAAAAAACCCTGTTGCAGGCCTGATTTGATGATGATGCGTGGTTTTGTGATACCTTACTCCAAGGAAAACCTTGACCCTTCTTGGTAGTTCACCTGTCCTTCATCTCAGTTGGCAAGATGACGTCCGCTCCTTCTCCAGTCTCTCGGTCCACAGGATTTGGAATAGCAGGAAGTTTAACGCCGACACAGTCCTCCAACACAGTCACAGAAGCTCTCAGCATAAGCTCATCTCTCTGCACTAGGCTTGAATCAGGAACGCTCCCATGACGGAAACAGTTGAATCCACTGTAAGCTGCGTTAGCTCACAGTACTTAACTGCCATTCACTGTGCTAATGAATGCTAGTGCGTTAGCAAGCTTTACTTTTTTACCTACTGTCCAGTGAATTCTGGTTTAGAATGATCACAACAGCAGCAAACAAGAGTGAGAAGTCGATATCTATTAAATATCAGCAAAACACTATTTTCTTAATAACTTCGCCAGTTTTTCTCCAACGGTTATTTTACTCTTCCTCCTCTGTTTCTCCTCTTCCTCATTCTCCCCTCACGTCTCTCAGCCAATCACAGACCAGCTCAGCTGCTTTACTCTGAACAGCAAACAAGAGTGAGAAGTCGATATCTATTCAAAGACTGTCGGGTTGAAAGTCTAAAATATCAGCAAAACACTCTTCTCTTAATAACTCCACCGCATTTTTCTTCGCGGTTCTTTTTTCTTCCTCTTCCTCTTCCTCATCCTCCCTCCTTACGTCTCTCCTCACGTCTCTCTCTCCGCCCGTCACAAACCAACTCCACCGTTTTTCTCCACCCACTTCCTCTTACAACCATGGGCCCTTCAAAATAAAATATGTTGAAGATTACTTTTCTATAAAACAGTATTTTTTAACTGCTTTAACTTGTTACACAATGTTACTCCCAGTATTTATAAACATAACTTTCATTAACACTTCTTTCTTTAACAAATTTAAACAAACATGTTTAATACATATTAAATTATTACACCTTCCATGAACTTAACTCAATACAAAATACCTTTATTTTGGACTGGGTTACACGATGAAATATGCTATTTGCATAACTGCCCAGTTGGCCCAGAGGTAGTGAACTGGACTTGTATCCGAAGGACACGGGTTCGCCTCCAGATTGCGGCATCCCCTTTTTTTTTTTTTTTTAAGCCTTTTGTTTTGCAGACCGCCGGCGAAGACACCATCTGCGTGCGGGAGTTGCTGGGAGCTACTGACTTTTGAGGTCCGGGGGTCCGGTCAAAGGTTGCCTCATGCGGATAAATTAACTGGAGACATTCTGTGAACTTTGTTTGTGTGTGGACTGAAGCAGCGATCGCTCCCAAAAGCGCCGCATGCAACGAGCGGAGCTAACACCGCCCGCTCGGAGGAGGAAAAGCTATCATTAGCCTCGGAGGTGGGCTAATGCTAAAAAAAGGAGCTGCAAATGGCGGCGCGCGCAGAGGGCTTTTGGTAAGTTATCTTAAGCTACTAGCACTAACAGTAAGTCAAATGAGTAATAAAAAAGAGCTAATTTTAAAATAACAACATATTAGAGATACTGGCTGTTACAGAGGGCGTAGTTAATGTAAATAGGTCTTTGTAGGGCGTGGCTTTCAGACCTCATTATTCATAAACCGGTCGTTTAGAACGGAAGTGAAATTTGGCAGAATTAGAAAGGGGATATTTTATTATCTAAGCATTATTTTGTGTATAAAATTGACTGAAAATGGTCTGGATAGCCCACAGATAAACCACAAAAAATTATATATCCTACATTTGGTCCCCTTTAATGACTGCAGTGAATACCAACGGTTCATTTCCTACTGTGGGTGACATTAAAGGGGACCAATTATTGGTCCTATAAATTTTTATGGTATGTCTGTGGGCTATCCAGACCATGTTCATTCAATTTAATGCACAAAATAATTCTTAGATAATAAAATATCCCCTTTCTAGTTCTGCCTTTTCTTACTTCCGTTCAGAACGAGCTGTTTATGAGAATGAGCTCTGAAGGCCACGCCCTTCAAAATCTGTTTACATTAACTCCGCCCTCCAAAGGGGACCCTGAGGCAGAAGACGTAAAAAAATAATAGCAGTACTGTGTTAAGGCTGCAGTGGTTTTTGCCTCTTTTTCTGGTATGGTTTTGGAGACAGGCCTTCCACAGGTGTTTTGTTTTGCCCTGATTGGTGCACTCCTATTATTTAAGCTGCCTTGCATGCAGCAGCAGGAAGGCTTTTCCCCCTTCCTCCTCCTCAGAACACCATTTTGGTTTGGTTTGTACCTTATGGTTGGTGTTGGTGAGTTTTGTCTACAATAATCATTTTGGGTTTCTCATTTTAGGCATTCATTTATTCATTTATCTAGCAGGTATTCATTTTTCTAGGTTTCTTAGTTCTAGAATAATTTAATAAATACCTTTTTTATTTAATCACAAAATCCTTGTGTGGTCTCCTTTAATGTTACCCCACCAAATGAGCCTGGTGGACGTAACATTGTGGGGGCTCGTCTTACGCTGAACCTTGTGGTTTGTTTTTTTTCCTGCTTGGTTGTCTTGATTGGTTTTTCGTCAGTTTTGGTCTTGCTTTTGTTGTGGTGTGTTCCTTGTGTGTTTGCTTGGAGGTCCATGAGGATTTTGTTTGTTTTGGTATTTTGTGGGCTTTCTTTTTGAGGGGGGAGGAAAGTCTTGCTGGTTAAATAAGTGAGTGCTGACTGGTGTTTGTTGTTTTGGCTACTCCATTTTTAGTCGACCCTGTTTTTTGTTTTTGTTTGTTATTTTTGGGCTGGATTCTGGGCTGAGGGCACCGCCCTGGTTGCTGCCTGAGAGGTTTTGGCCTGGAGGGATTTGCTGCCAGTGGCATTTTGGTGCTTCAACTGCTTTGGCTACCTTGGCTCTTGGAGGAAGGCCTGAAGACTAGGCTAAGTTTAGTTAGTTTTTTTCACTTAGTTAGCTGTAGGAAAATGGAGATTTGCCATTTGTTTGCACCAGTCATGCATTTCTTTATAGTGGTTGGACAAAGAATTTGGTAAAATTTGGTATTTGGTATCTGACTAGCTTTTGGTAGTTGGTATTTGGTATTCTGGTTAAAATTTGGTATTTGGTATTCTGGTTGGACTTTGGTATTTGGTACTTTGGTTTGGTATTTGGTATCTGACTAGCTGTTGGAATTTGGTTTGTTAAAATGGATATTGTGAGTTCTTTTTTGGCTTCCCCTACTTTTGAACTTTTGGAAAAGCTCACTAAGGAGCAGATTCGTCAGGTAGCTGAACACTTTAAACTTGATTTTGAAGCTGTAAAAGGATTGAGGTTACCCCAGCTAAAGAGTTTTTTAAAAGACAATCTTGTAAAAATGAATGTCTTTCCTATTTCTCTTTCAGATGCTGATATAACGGACATGACTTCCGGTGGTGCAGATTCGTTAACTGGTGCCTCTAAGTCAGATGGGGAAACTTTGGATCCAACCGTAACTCAAGATTCTCAATTAATGTTTCAATTTAAAAGATCTGAGGTTGAAATGAAGTTTGAGTTGGAAAAGTTACGGCTGGCACATGAACAGGAAGAACGGAGGTTGACACGTGAACAGGAAGAGAGGAGGTTAGCACGTGAACTTGAACAGGAAGACAGGAGATTAGCACGTGAACATGAATTTGAAGAAAAGAGGTTAGCACGTGAATATGAGGAAAAGAAGTTAGCACAAGAACGGGAAGAAAAGAGGTTAGCACGTGAACATGAAGATAAGAGGTTGGCATATGCACATGAGTTGGAGCTTAAGAAATTATCTCTGGAAGCTGAACATCTGAAGTTGAGGTCTGAGGGCAGGTTAAGTGGTGGAACTCTTAATCTGTCTCAAGTTGGTGATGGGTCTTCTGGACGTAACTTGGTTAACATGTTGAAGCTGTTACCTAAATTTAATGAACACGATCCTGATGTGTTTTTCTCTTTGTTTGAGGACATGGCAGAGGACAATGACTGGAGTGATCCAGATTGCTCCATTCTACTACAAAGTGTGCTGGTGGGTAAGGCCCAAAAAGCTTATGTTTCATTGCCTTCAGCTGAAAGAAAGGTGTACAAGTCTGTTAAAGAAGCTGTTTTGAAAGCTTATGAACGGGTACCTGAATATTACAGGCAACAATTTAGGAATTATAGGAAGGCTGAAGAACAGACAAATACAGATCTTGTCAGAGAATTAAACACGCAGTTCTATCGTTGGTTATCAGCAGAGGGTGTGGATGATTTGAAATCCCTTTGTGAGTTGATAGTGTTGGAACAGTTTATGAACATTGTTCCACATCGGGTTGCCACTTATGTTAATGACCATAAAGTAAAAACTGCTGCTAAAGCTGCCATTTTAGCAGATGATTATGTTCTGACACATAGAGCTGTGAGGGATTATAATTTGGAAGATGGTCATAGCCCTAAGGAATCCCACCATGAATGGTTCCCTAGTAAAACTAGATGGGATCCTACTTTGCATTCTAAAGACAACTCAATTTGTAACTATTGTCGTGAGAAGGGACACTGGAAAAACGAGTGTCCTTGGAATTCCACATTCCACACAAGTAGGAGTAAACAAGATCATCGAAAATCTGTGGCTTTAGCCAGTGTTTCGCAGTCTCCTTCAGTGGAGTCTACACCTCCAGCTGAAGTTGAAAGAGTTAGACCAACTGTTTTAGCTGCACCTGTTAACTTTAAGTCTTTTCCAGAACTGGACTGCACAGATCCCCTGACCTTTGAGAAGGATGTTGGACAAGACTATGCTCCTTTCATCACACAGGGGTTTGTTTCTTTGTCTGGCAGTTTAAAAAAAGTGGCTGTGAAGATTCTGCGTGACACTGGAGCATCTGAGTCTTTCATATTGGAATCTGTGGTGGCACGTCCTGAGAGCGAGTGACAGCCACACTGCAGAGGCACAAATGGAGAAGAGCATAAAACTGTTAACTCAAATTTGCTAAATTATAGTAATAATAAAATAATTTTGTAAAATATAACTAAGGCATGACCCACAAGTAAATTTTTATGTGCTTACATAGGAAAACGTTAAAGTGGAAAGAAAATGTTCTCACTGGTGTCTTAAAAGATTTTGCTGCCGCTGACCTGTTTGACTTGTAGGTACAAAGAAGGGCGTTAAACTCTCTGGAGGCAAAGCTCTCCTCTTGTTAACATACACCGCTCCAATTACCGTACAATTCTACACAGTGGAGTTGAATTACTTTAAATTAGTAATCGGGTGTGCAACACGCCACCATACCCGTTGTTCAAAAGTAAATTGTCTCAGAATCAACAGACTTTACTGCTGCATGAACGCTTACTTCCTAAAGTAATCTACGTGGTTATAAAGTAGATGTTTATACAGTCATGCAGACTAAAAGTCCAAGTTGATAAGCTAACATGACGATCCTTACAAGTTTCCGTCTAGCCCATTAAACTGATCACACAGGCACTGCCTGCAGCACAAAGGTTGCACACCATTCCTGCCCAGTGCTGATGTAGAAATGTATTCGACCTCGGATGACAGCTCCCAGCTCCATCATCCTGCTATGCACCTCTACATCATAGTGAGGAGATGGAGCGCTGCAGTTGGAGTTAGTGAGCACAAATAGCCCACATTTCCCAAACAATGATCTAGTTATGTAATCTGCCTTTACTGGCCTCGTGTGACTTTGAGGCAGCGATTGAAAGCAGCAGATTAGCTCCCGGCTGGCTCCAGGCCACTTACCCCTCTAATGTGCCGGCCTGCCTCAGTATGACCAGAGCATTATCCTGAGCTCAAAAGCAGACAACAACAGACTAATAATAACCATAAGATTCTAAAAACCATAAAATACTCTTTATTAAGACTAGAAAACACATCCATTCTAATGTTTTTTGTACAGCCCTTAAGTGCTGAACATAAAAACATGGCTCACAAAATACAGTCAAAACACAAGTGAAATAAAACCAGGCAATTAAAACTATAAAATGTGTAAAATCTTTTCATTATTGATGTGGTGGAACACTAAAGAAAGAACGCACGTGTGATCTGAATGTAAAGTGTGTCTAGGTTTGTGAAGCTAAGACCAGTGTTGAACTGATGTTGAAAAAAAGGTGGCAGGGGGGTAAAATCTACAAACTGCATCAGGTTTTATGCTAAAAAAAATCAACACGAACATCAACCACTTACCTCCTACTTCAGCAAAAAAAGCTACCATGCTCAGATTATTGCTGCAAAATATCCAAAACCTCTGATGCTGTCAGTGCGAGGCAATGAAATGTTTAGCTGAGTCAGTCCTAACTCGGTTCTCCGCTCAGAACAACATTCAATAAGCTGCAGGAAAGCTTTGGAATAGAGTTATTTTGAACAAATCCAGATTTATCTCCGCAGCATCAAGAATCTGTTGGTAAAAGTTTCCACAAACAGACGTCTCAACAGAAAGTGTCAATCCACAGGAAGCGTGGCAAAGGAAAGATTGAGAGCGCGACAGTGACTTTGGGTGGAGCAGCTGGATTCTTGCGTGTCTATATTTTATCGGTAAGGTAAACAAGCGATCCAACCTGTCCCTTTCCTACTGTACAAAACCGAAAGATGACCCCTTAAGTCGAGATGAAATCTTGACGAATACCTCTGCAGGTTGATGGGATAAAGTAGCTGGTTAGGACAAATAATGTTGACCCGGAGAAAAGAAGAAACGTTGCAAAAATAAATCAAGCCAAATAAATGGTGTGAGAGACTGAGGTTGGCCTGACCCGTCCGCACCAGAGTTGGTCTCTGGGAGATCTGACAAACACTGCTCTGCACAGTCCTCCTTTACTCACATTCAAGAGCGGGTGCGGGGAGCACTTCATGTGCATGGCGCTAACTCCTTCAGACTCACTCCGACTCATGCTGCCCAGAGGCCAAGTGGCAGTGATGAAGAGCGTGGAGGAGGGGGTTGTATTGTACGAGTGTGTGAAGAGTGAATCTTCAAGCGGATCCGCGTATGAGTGCGGAAAGTGTGTAACTGTGTGCGGCGTGTGCAAGTGAGCATGAGAATGAGGTGAAATGGAGAAATGGGAGTGCGAGATTGACAAAGAGCAACTATGTGTGCATAATATCGGCGTGTGCAGTGGGGTGGCTTTGAATAAGCGATAACAGCACAGCGTTGGGAGTCTGATCATCACAAGGACAAGAATAAGCCAGAAGAGAACAAACATCAAAATGACAGCACAGAATCCAACAAATGTATACTTGTACACATGTATGTGGTTGAAATGGTGAAACGGAAAAGGCTTTTATGTTTGAACAGTGCCTTCCAGTCAATGCTTTCATCCTAATGCTACCTGACCATTCTTAATGCAGCATGCACCTTTTAAGGGTCTCAAAAAGAGGGACTGGTCCTGCACAGGGACAGGTCCCTCATGAGTTGAGTCAGGCTGGCCTAGTTAAAACTGCAACAAGTCTTTACACAAGGAAACATTTTGTAAATAATACAAATAAATAAGGGCATTCAGCAGTCCCTCGCTACTTCGCAGTTCGACTTTCGCGGACTCGCTCCATCATGGTTTGTGAACGTACAGTACATAATATTGTACAGTACAATAAATAATTTGGACAGGACACATGATTGTCAACTTTAATATTACTCACGTGATTGGCACAGTACTGGATATAGTACTGTACAGTAAAAAGTTAACAAAAAAATACAATCCTTCGCACAGGCGCCACTATTATGTAGTTTTCTCTCAGGAAGCCTCCACTGTAAACCCGCTCACAACGACCACATTCCCCAGAAGGCAACAGTGCCCCGCCCAGAAGCCCCGTTTCCTTCAGCTGAAAAACTAGAGGGAAAGTTTTGTTCTGATCAGCGCCCAGTGGATGCAGAGAAGCTGCATGGAACCCACCTAACCGGACCAGAGCTGAAGCAAAGCCAGACCTCCAGAACCATCGGTGAACCCGAGCGCTCCTAGCCGGTCCACGCAGCTCTCCGAGCGGGGACGCGCGTCGCCGATGGTCCGGCGCCGTTTCCGCAGCCCATCTGGACTTTTTTCATCCAGACTTGGGACTCAGTCAACCACCTATGGTCCCGCGCTGGCCAACCGAAGATCTGGCCTCCCAAAAAATGTGCTTTGGCGCTCAAGAGCTGCACTGAACTGGACCAGAACCAGACCTGCAGACTCAGCGGTGAAGCCGAGAGATCCTTGCCTGCCCACGTGGATCTCAAAGCAGGGATGCACTGGTAAGTAAAATGTTGTAGCTACATAAGTATGTTGTTAAAATTAGTAGGTTTAAGAGTTTAGAAGATTGATTGTGGGCTTTGTTGCTGCAGGATAGGTCTGCAGAAACGAACCAAGTCGGACTGAGAGCCGCTCCTGTTCTGCAGTGAAATTTACTGTAGCAGCTGCATTTATTGTATGCATGTTGTTACAATGACATACGCTTAAAGGCTGAGTTAGACTTTCGCTTTGGTCCGCAGGCTGGAGCGCGCGCGCCGCGCGTGCACTGTGCCGCACGGCGAAATGCGTTCATAGTTTCGCCCCTGTCTTTATGGTTGACGCACGGCCGAGCATGGCAAAGTGCTGTTCTTTTACGGGCCAGCAGGTGGAAGTAGCCTCTACAACATGTGCATATGTTACAAGAAAGGGTGTAGAAGAAGAAATCTACCGTAGAAGAAGAACTGTTTGACGTCACAACACAAACAAAATGGCTTCCCGCTCGCTTCATTCTTGAACTGTCTTTATTAGAGGAGCAAATTATAATAGAACAACAGTTATTGTGTCTTGCAATTTTAATGAGACGAAGAAGACGCAGAAGGAGATGGTATGTTCGGCCATTACACTGTCAGAGACGTACTGGTGGGGAATATAACATGCATGTCTGCACGCCGAT
Source organism: Garcialebias charrua (assembly GCA_038048925.1). Lineage (NCBI taxonomy): Eukaryota > Metazoa > Chordata > Actinopteri > Cyprinodontiformes > Rivulidae > Garcialebias > Garcialebias charrua. The sequence continues at coordinate 95,484 of JBBPBX010001181.1, read as the reverse complement.
TTGATGACCTGCTACATCGTATTTCGCCTTTCATACGACATGGAAGGACCCACAGCAGCCCTGTGACATTACCCGAGCGTTTGGCAGTGACTTTAAGAATCCTGGCTTCA
>JBBPBX010001181.1:69860-94637 GCA_038048925.1 Garcialebias charrua | reverse complement strand
GTCCCGCTCGGCAGTACATCACGCCCACCTTCACCTGAAAACTCAGCTGGACACCAGACATAGACTTAGATCTATTGAGGAAGGAGCAGATTAAAAACAGCTTTACATCGCTTGTATGTTCTTACCCCTTGTTCATCCAGCTTCATCAACTGCTCAGTGACTTTGGGAGTGTTGAGGGCCAGCCTGAGGCAGGACAGATCCAGTTCTGGTAGAAGGTACTCCAGTACATCTTTGACGGGCAGCCCTCGGGTGGTGCCATGCTTAGAGGTCGAGAGCACAGCATCCTCTAGTATAGAACCTCGAAGTGTTGTCAGCTGGAATGATTGAAATGAAAAGGAGATGATTAAAGAAGGGATGCACCTCGGGAATACTTTTGTGTTTTTAGATGAAAAAGCCAAACATGCCTGCACTGACCCCCGCCCAAATAAAATATAAAAACAGGCTGCAGTTTTCCCTAAAGTGACACCCGCATTACTTCATATTTAAAGACAATGAAATAACATTTGATAAATACAGAATAAAACAAAGAAAGAAAAGTGGGAGGGCTTGTCTGATCACTGTGTACAAAGTAAGCATTGTGCTGATCTCCAGGAGTGAACTCAATCACTGCTATCACAACAGCTGGAACAGCTGGAGATGTTCTCTCTTGCAAGCTGGAAGGTGCGCTGAGCTGCTGTTTACAATAGACCAGTGTTTCTGTGTTTGGATGAAGGAGTGGGGGGTGTTTAGGTGCTTCAGGATGACCTGTGAGGTTAAAATCACCTGCCCATTCTATACTCACAACAAACAAAATGGCAAATGTCTTTGCCTTCCGTACAAAATGCATCCCATTACCAAAATGTAACACAAAGTCACCTAAGCTAAGTCCACAAGAGTGGGATCAAATGCCACAACTAAATAAGATTTTGCCTTAAACTTAGAGGTAAAGCTTTTCACACAGTGGTTTTAAGTTGCAAACAGGCCTTGCAGGGTGGGGGATTAGCGCACCTTCAGAGGTTTCTTCACACATTGCTGATATTAGAGGAGACAGCTGAATACCACAGGGGTAGGTTGCATAAGACACGAGGGCTGTAGCTTATTTTATCACAAGCTGAAATTCCTAGTATATCATGCAAATAAAGCTTGATTAACTACAGTAAATATGAACGTTTGCTCTAAGTTAATCAATCTAACAACCCAAAAAGATGGTTTCCTCAAACCAAATCAAAAATAATTTCATTCCCACATTAGTGAATATGTATAAAAAAATGTAATCTAAAAAAACAAAACAAAAAACTATGAGTACAGTAGAATACAAAACTGTATATCTGACCTCGCTGGTTCTGAAGATGAGGCGGTAGTTATACTGTGAGCCATGCTCCTTATCGTCCTCCAGCTTCTCTCTGCGCAAGCTCACTGCAGCTGGACCCAATGCCTCATCTACTCCAAAGTAGTTCCAATGGTCTGAGTTAAAGAAAGTACAGTACAGTACACAACAAATTATATTATATTTTATTTAGCATTGTTTTTTTAATTTTTTATTTATAACAAAGCATTTATTTGCAATTATTTTTAACAGTGAAATGAATCTTACCTCTTAGGTAGAAAAACGTCCTGTAGTAATAGGCTCCCAGGTCCACGTGCTCCACAATGTATTGTTTGCTCTTTTCGCTGAGTGTGCTAGGTCCATCCTTAGGTCCCTCGAGAACAGCCACTCCAGCATTGGTGCAGTGCGTGCTCAAAGATGTTTCGTACAAGTTCACTTCCCCAGCCATGGCCCCTGAGCCACTGCTGCCTGCTCCACCACCCACCAGCCCATGATACCCTGCACCACCTGCTCCCAGCCTGTGTCTCACAATCCCATCAGCACCGATCTCATTACGAAAGCAGGGACAACTCAGAAGCATTTCATTGCTCTGTTCATCTCCTGCATCCAAGCTTGGACTATCTCTGGAACTGAGCTCCTCTTGACTTCCACTAGGGGAACTGTAAGGCAGGCTGTGGGTGGATGACAGAGTGGAGGTAGCTGAAGCTACAGCAGCAGCCGATGCTCCAGTCGTGGTGTTTTTCCTTTTGCCTGCAGTTTGCCGCAGCTGAATAATTTTGTTGAGGTCAAAAAGAATGCTCTGAACATCATAGTGTGCAAAACCTTTTTGACAAATCCAGGGTTTTAAAGGGGGGCCTGTGTCCTCTATCCGACTGTCCTCTACATCAGACCCAGCTCTTGGGGAGTCTAGCTCACCTCGTGCATTCTTAAGTTTTCGGAATATAGACTCGCCCCCTGTTTCAGATTTGGTCCGTCTCTTTGGAGGCTTGTCCTTGTCCCTAGGTTTAAGAAAATGGCCATCTGGGATATCTTCCTGAAGCTCCATGATCCCCTGATTGATCCCAACATTTAGTATGTCCTCCAGTTTCTCAGGAGCAGGACTACGCTGGTCAACTTTGGTCCCTTGATAGCCCTTAAGCATTTCAAAGAAGCTATCACCAGATGCTCCATGCTGATCTATTGAGGAGGTGCTGCCATATTCACGATGAAGAGGGGACCATTTAGGTGCTGCAGATGGACCCCAGTCTTCTCCACTGTCTCCACTGCCTTCCATTTCACTGATAGTCATGTCACTATTGCTGCGCTGACGGATGCGCCTCTGCCGTGGGTTTTTATGTGCAGGCCCTCTGTAGTCACCTGGGGTCAGGTATCGGGTATCAGGGCTGTAATTGTTAACCTGGGCATGAGTTCGATTCTTCAGAGTATTGTGGATGTTACGAAGCATTGAAGAGTCTTGAGGGTTGAAAACAGAACCCAGTTTAATGTGACTTTTACCCGATGGGGGTACACCAGTCATGGCTTCAGTAGAGGAGTGCCACAGAGACCCTTGTATGTCTTTTCTTGGAGGCCAGTCAGCCACCCGAGCCCTAACACCCATTTTAGGCACTCCTGTGCTTACACTGCCATGAAAGTTGTCTGTGCGGGTCAGAAAAGCCCCTCCGTTAACTGCCCGAAGGTGGTCAGTGTAAAATTCATTAGTGGCAGGGATTGTACCCCCAACAGTGCACTCCATGGGTGGGCACCTCAGGCTGGTCATGGCACCAGTGCCAAAGGCTAATGGCACTTAGCAAACAGACATGGTGGCTTCTGGGACTGAATGCTGCTCCCTGACCTCATGAGCAGTTTGATTGTATGGAATCAACAGGTGAAGAGAAGATTTTCAACACTCAAGCTTCCATGCTGTTTTGTTAACTGCACCAACACTTGACATGTTTCCCACTCCAAATACAGAATGCTGAAAAGAAATTAGAAACTTGTTAGCAGCAATACTCCCAAGAGTAATAACTAACTACCGTAAGTGCATTTGTGTGGTGGCTCACAAAGCCCTCCCTGAGATGAATAGGACAGGATAACAAGTAAAACCATGCTGAAATTTAATCTTAAAAGTGGAAAATAACTTCACATTTGATCCGTATAATTCTCTAAAATTCTCCCAGTTCAAAGCTACATCTAAGGTTTGAATTTGAATTAAATATAGTATAGGTTTAAAATGATGGCTTAAGGTGTCAATTGTTAACAACAGAAACTCTTTGTATATCTTTTCTGAGAAAAAATGCACTTCAAGGTCAGCATGAGTTTTAGGACCAAGCAGCCTATAGGAAACAAGGTATAGAAAATTATGTACAGTATGCCAGAAAGTGAAATGATAAAATCTTTTGGATCCATTAAAATAACTTCATCTCTTAACTTACAGATGTCTTAACACACTGGTACAAGGCTTTTGTTTTCTGATCTTTTTGGTTTGTAAACTAAATTGCTTCTTTCTTTTTTTTCTCAAACATGCCAACCTGCACATCAAAAAGCAAATAGACCTTAAAAATAATTTGAAAACTGCTGACGATTCTTTGTTTGGAAAATGGAGCCAATTTGGCAGTGATACACCGAGGGCGATTAAGCCTCTTCCCTCACTCGGCCCTGCCAGGTTGTGCACGTGATCACATTAGCCACCAGCTACGAGTGCTATGTGACAGCCAGTAGCACAGCTTTCACACTGTATCAAAAACATCAGGATCAGCTGTACAAGATACTCTATATGAATATAGAAGTAATACAATGGATGTTTTTCCATTTGAAGACACAAAACACATCATGTTTGAGAAGGATCAGAGCACCATGCAGCGCATTTGAGAGATGGGTCAAATGCTCCCAGGATAACACCATATGTTTAATTTATCAACATCAATTTGCAAGTCAAGTCTCGAGTACCGGTACTCCTACACTTGACATGAATATGTTTCTTTGGCTGCTCCCTTCTTCAGGGGCTACCACAGCAAGCAAACTCGCATGAAAGATTTGGCATTTGTTTTATGCTGGATGCTTCTCCTGATGCAACCTGTCAAACTTGCAACCTCAGGATCACAAGACCACAGCACTGACCACCGAGCGACCGCAGCCACTCCTACACTTATATGAGTGCAAACTGCAAAGGTATAAATCCCAAAGCTCTGCAGCGCAGATGATTCAGTTTTCAGAAATTTGTCAGGCAACGTATCTTCAGTCAGTCAAAACAGAATAGTACTGACTGAAAATAATACAAAACTCATTAAATTTCAGTCTGCAAGTGCCAAAACAAGTATTTGTTTGCATCAAAAGAGTAATACTGGTAGTTAAATTTTATGTGGAGGAAAATTCCTATACAGCTCATCAATAATAAGTAATAAATAAACTTTTGTATAACGACAAAACAGGATTTGCTATTTTCAGCTCTATACATTACCTACCACTGCAGAAAATTCACTGGTACCTGTTAACAAATAAAGAAATAAGTACATGTCTAATGTCATTACTTCTTATTTATTTGATTCCACTATCAGTTCTACTGTGCATCAACATTATGAAATAAAATTAGTTGCTAAATAATTATGATAGAACGGTTTACTTTTATACAGAGCATGAGCTAGGGCTGAACGATTTTGGAAAATAATCTAATTGCAATTTTTTTTCTATAAATTGCAATTGCAATTTAAAACGCGATTATTTTTTAAATATCTTCTCAAGTATTTTTCAACAAACAGAAGCAATAAATCAATCTGTTTTATAATAAACAATTTCAGATTCATTTAAAGCAGAGATTACAATAAAGCAAACAAATCTATGCCTTTTCTTTTCACCATTTCTATTTTTTCTTGTTTCATAAACATAATAGTAAACATGTTAGGTGAACTTCCTACTACTGTCTGAACTTCACATGACAGTTAATAAATAAATATAAAAAATTAGATATGAAAAGAATTACTGTTTGAAGTTCAAACAGTTCGGTCAGTGATCCCTGTCGGCTGATACTTTGCTTACTTGAAGTTGAAGCACTGGTTGTTGTCATTCTAGCCATGCAACCATCGTAAATGTCTTTGTGGTGTTTTTTTAAGTGTTGATAAAGATTTGTGTCACGTGACCAGTCAAATTGCAGCCTTTGCAATTAGAAAATCTCATTTAATCATTGAATTGTAAGCTGTATTGAACGCCTTTTTTGATTTCATCATGTCCTGGACGACTGAGAATCTTCACCAGCTCATTTAATCATATTGCGATATTATTGCAAATGCAATTAATTGTTCAGCCCTAGCATGAGCCTTAATTTACAAGCCAATAAGATGTCCCTGCTGTAACTTTTAACTTTATTATTTTCATCCATAATTGTCTGGAGGAACAGATCCAGACTCTCTCTTCAGCATTCTGTGCCCATATGCAGTAAATGGCACAGGAGCTGGACTCTCAAGTCTAGACATTTAATAGAAGGACATCTGATAGAGATCACAGCTGGCAGGCCGTGATTCAAAAAGTACATTGTGGAAACGGCAGGATTTTTCTCTTTTTTTGGAACAAGGACATCCATCATGGAAAAAAAAAAGTAGGGTCGCAAATAGTGACTAAAGTTATGGAGTCAGTGCTACAATCTTGTAATCCTTGGGCTGCAGGTCTGAGCCCAGGTCACATCATGAAGGACATCTGGCGTAACACAACTGCCAAATTATTTACGCAAGTTCTCTCGTTATGGCAACCTCTGCAGAAGAAAGCAACCGGTAGAAAAGGAACAAGCCTTTCTATACGTCCCACATGATGATTTCTTACTACCGCACACATTGAAATTGAATGGAGCTCACTCTTTGCAGCCTGGCATTGGATTAACTGTCTGGAGCCGATAACCAAGAACCTAATGATTTAAAATTAATCATAATAATAATTAATGCCTACCAATTACCCTCTTTATCTAGGTGAGATAATAGTCAGGGAACGTAAATTAAATAGCAGGTCCCTTCCCAAAGCGTAGGGCCTCTTTCCCTCACGCAGCCGTCCACAGGGAAAGACTGACGAACAGAACCAACACGTTAGACATGAGCTCACACATGGACACATGTGTGTAGAAATCAGGTCTTTAATCTGCTGGCTGCTGAGCAGGCAGGCTGGCTTTACAGTCCTGTCAAGATGAAATGGTAAAACATCCACATTAATATAGCATCTTTTAACCATCATCAGGTCCAACAAATCACTTTACAATGTATTTATGTATGTATACTCAACCCTTTTTCTGGTTTGCACACTATACAGTACACACTGCTTTGTCTACACAGCCATATAAAAATGAGCTGGAACAAACTGGGGTTCAGTCTTGCCCAATGATACAAGTGGAATCTAGGGAAAGAATTGTGACAATTCTAACCTCAAGGAAAACAAAGTTTATGCTCAACCATCCAGGTATCAAATCCAAAAATTCTCAGTAAGGTCATTTGTCCTCAGACAGCGTGAGGCGATCATTCATCAAGATCAACGCCCGGAAAGCTTCTGGTCCTGACAACATACCTGGTCGTGTGCTGAAGGACTGTGCATGAGAACTCGCAGCGGTCTTCACGGACATCTTTAACATCTCGCTGAGTCAGGCCATTGTTCCCACCTGTTTCAAAGCCACCACCATCATCCCGGCCATCCCGGCAGGAGGGCGGCCTCAATGACTATCGTCCAGTAGCACTCACCCCCATCCTGATGAAGTGCTTCGAACGGTTAGTCATGAAAAGCATCACATCTGTCCTCCCTGCCTCCCTGGATCCCTTCCAATTTGCATATCGGCCTAATCGCTCAACCGACGATGCCATCTCCTCTGCCCTCCACACAGCTCTCACACATCTGGACACGAAAGACTCCTATGTCAGAATGCTGTTCATCGACTTCAGCTCGGCATTCAACACCATCATCCCCCAACAGCTCATCTTTAAACTGGACAGTCTGGGGCTGAACACCTCAATGTGTAACTGGCTGCTAGACTTCCTGACTGGGAGACCACAGGCAGTACGGGTCGGGAATAACACATCCAGCACCATCACATTGAATACAGGAGCCCCACAAGGATGTGTGCTGAGCCCCCTTCTATTCACCCTGCTAACACACGACTGCACACCATCGTACAGCTCCAACCACTTCATCAAGTTTGCGGACGACACAACAGTGGTGGGTCTCATCAGCAACAACGATGAGACGGACTACAGGAACGAGGTGAGCCGCCTGGCCTTGTGGTGCGGACACAACAATCTCACTCTCAACGTGGAGAAGACAAAGGAGATTGTTGTGGACTTCAGGAAGAGGGATGCCCAACATGCCCCTCTGACCATCAACAGCACCACAGTGGAGAGAGTGGACAGCACCAAGTTCCTGGGAGTGCACGTCTCAGAGGACCTGTCCTGGAGCAGGAACACTGCATCACTGGTCAAGAAGGCTCACCAGCGCCTCTACTTTCTCCGCAAGCTGAAAAGGGCTGGAGCTTCAACCCCCATCATGTGCACCTTCTACAGGGGTGCCATAGAAAGTGTCCTGACCAGCTGCATCACTGTGTGGTTTGGTGCATGTACTGCATCCTGCCGCAAGAGCCTCCAGCGCATCGTGAGAGCAGCTGAGAAGATTGTCGGCACCTCCTTCCCCTCACTACAGGACTTACACAGCAACCGCCTCACTCGGAAAGCCCTCTGCATGGCAGGTGATCCCACACACCCACTACACAGCTGCTTCAGCCTGTTGCCTTCAGGGAGGAGACTGAGGAGTCTCCAGGCTCGAACCAACAGACTAAATGACATCTGTTCATTAGGCAGTCAGGATGCTAAACACTCTACCTGCTCTGCCCTCCCTCCCACTTGTACTGCCTTAACACTAAAAACGTTCACACACTACCACACAACACAAAGATTTTAACACTGGACTCTGTGTCATCAAAACGGGTTATTCACTCAACTCACAGTCATGTGCTCATTCAGTTTGCACTACTTCTTATATTTGCACTAATGTTTGTATTACATTACTGCCTATAGTCATACTACTGTTTACATTCACTGTTTACATTTATTACTACTGTTTACATTCATTACTACTGTTTACATTTATTACTACTGTTTACATTTACACTAATTTTTATATCTACACTACTGCTGATATATATATTATTTTTTTTTACTATCCTTATTGCAAATGCCACTTTACCTCTATACCACATATGTGAAAGTGGCAGCCCGCGGGCCAGATCCGGCCCGCAAAGCAATTATTTATGGCCCCCTGGATGATATTTAATAACTATTAGAGCCGGCCCGCAAGCCACAGAACACTGGCAGCAGGCTCTCAGCTGTGAAGCTAGATTTATAGTCGACGTGTCGTGCAGCGCGCGAGGGTGCGCGCGCCAAAAGTGACGCAATATCGCAGTCCCCGCCCCTGCGCGTTGGCCCCGCGCGTGGGATTAGCGCGTGTCGTGCACCTCTGAATTTTTGAAACTCCGCAAGCCTAGTGCGCGCGGTGGGCGCTACGATTTGGTTTCAGGTCCCCACCCGACAGCCTTCACCCTCTTCACGCCGGAGCCTGCAGCTGTCTGCGCCGCTGTGGTTGTGGAGACGGCGTCGCGACGCATGGAGGAATGTTTTGTGACACAAATGTATTAAATTCTCCTTCATTCCTGATCTGGAGTCGGACTTTTCTTTTGTTTTTTCGCCAAAAGTCACGTGATCGCTTTCTCCTCCGCTGACTCCATGCATTAAAACCGCAAATAAAGACAACAGTTCAGCACGCGAGCGGAAAGCTATTTGTTTTTGTTGTGTGATTTCAAACAGTTCTTCTTCTACGGTAGATTTCTTCTTCTACACCTTTCTTGCAACATATGCACAGGTTTTAGAGGGTACTGCCTCCTGCTGGTCCGTAAAAGAACAGCACTTTGCCATGCTCCGCCGTGCGTTAACCATAAACACAGTGGCGAAACTGTGAACACATTTCGCCGCACGGCTGAGTGCACGCACGGCTGAGTGCACGTGCGGCGCGCACGCTCCAGCCTGCGGACCAAAGCGCAAGTATAACTCAGCCTTTAACAAGGTGAAATGTCTGCTGCTAAGCTTCATTCTAACTCCGGCAGAAGTGGTGGAGGTGACATGTCCGCTGCTCAGCTTCATTCTAACTCCGGCAGAAGTGGTGGAGGTGGGGGGTGGGAGGAGTGACGATATTCCAATGCGCAGCAACGCTTTCCTCAGCCCTCCCCATCTTGTATTCTCACAGACATAGTCTCGCGAGTTTTGGGTGCGGTGACTCACGAGACTTTAAGACAGCAGTGGAGCTATCGGTGCGTGAGAGCGCTGTGGAGTGAATGTCAGTACGCAGTAAACATGGATGCAAAACTAGCGAACAAGCAAACGAAAACTTATTATTTTCACACAGAGTGGGAGGAGGAGTATTTTTTTGTTTATTCTAATTCGAAGTCTATTTGCCTCATCTGTAATTCGAGCGTTGCCTTACCCAAAAAGTNTGGTCTTCAAAACTCAATGAAGTTTCCCAGCACACAGGACAAGTGTTACCAAAGCCGCAACAAAAGATCCAACAGATTGCCCAACAAGCTTGTAATTACTGTGTGTTTGAATAGGATAAGAGGCTGTTTGCCTGACACCATTGGCTTTCAAACAGGCACCCTACCATTTAGTCCACTGGCTCTCCCTGTCTCCTAATCTCTGCTCTGAGGGCTGACTGGGCCATTGGACTGCAGACACAAAGGTCTCTCTGTGCTGGCTTGGGTAGAACTGGGGCCTCATTCCAACACTCTGAAATCTTTGAAAATTGCCTGGCACTAGAACATCACTTTGGCCGTGTAAATGAAGCTTGTTGGGGAAAACCAGATGAATTAAAAGCTTGCTGAGGTGAAGAGCAATGCCTGAACCAGATGCAGTTTAAGGAAACTAAAGATCAAAAAGTAGAAGGATACAGCAAGCAGAAGAAAAAAAAAACCTATCTGGGAAAATTAGTAATATCAAACCAGCTGTCCTGTGATAGTTGCAACACAATAACATGCAGATGACTGAAACTTGAAGTAAAAACAAGAAATGTAACTCCTACACAAATAATTTGCAGTCATAGAGGGGGTGCTGATGAGTGGGAGAAGTAAAGTGAGGTCTCAGCAAATTCAGAGATACTACCCCACCGTGAAAATCCATAAGTGAAGCAGTCTGTCTCACTCGTTTTATGTCTGCTTCCTCCTCCGGTTCGTCTATGTAGCTGAGCACCATGCACAAACCTGCCCGTATGATTGAGCAAACCTAGAAGAACCCAACGCCCTGAGGGAAAAACAAGCAAGCATGTTGGCAGACAAACAACACAAGCACCATCCAACCGCGAGTCGAGATCCTGGAATTTCACCAATTTCAGTGCAGGAAGTGATGAATGTCTATGAACAGAGAAGTGAGGCAAGTTTAGGCAGATAGTAGAAGTGTACGGTAACACTGACTTTCCAAGTATTACGTTTTGTTTTCATACTTTACTAGCACAGCTTAAAGTTTTGATCACAGCATGACCAGCTGCAGATACAGTACAAGATACAAACTGGCCAGATGAAGAGTTCAACTAAGTACACAAGCAATACAAAATGTACCGGTAGGTGGATTGTTTCAATAAACAGCAGCGTTCTTTGTGGCCATTGTCCTGGGATGCATGGTTGCTGCTCTGCCCCAACTCTGGGCCTCTCACTATCACTGCAGCACAGCTCAGTAAACAGTAGGCAGGAGCTAACCACTGGCAAAGTGGATTTAACTCACAGCTTTACACAAGAAGACAGTTCTGGATGACTGCCAGAGAATATTCATTGCCATCATATCCAGCAGGGTGTCCTCGATCCTTCCCATCCTTTTATCTAGACAGCGCACTGCCGGGATTTCACAAGTGGGAGACAGCAAAATAAATAAACACTTGAAACACTGTAGTCAGCTATGGTAAACCTGCTAAACTATTTCTAATTACTTGGGTGGGTCACACATTTTATTTTATTTTTTTACATTGAAAGCCTTTGTCTAAGGCATAGCAAGGTCAATTACCATAAAATCAAACTGCACGGCTAACATCTTAGGTGGTCTCCTTACTCAGACAGAAGAAATGCCACTTCTTCCTGTCTAATGAATGATAACAAGCTGTTAAAGCAGACGTAAAGAATGTCTGAGATCATAAACAAGATTACAGTAAATTTGATTCATTTATAAAGTTTAATGCGAGCTTCATCATCCTGAATAGGTCTTTTCTAAACTGTGTGCTCTCTGAATTCATTCAACCAGCCAACACTGCGCAGGTTGCATTATGTTATAGATGACTTGTCTTAAAAAAGAAGACGTAGATAAGTCTCTCGTCAGCTTCTAGAAATCAAAGTTATGGAAAGCATTAGAGAAAAAGGGCTCTGTCTACAGAGGAATGTAAAAAATTCTAATGAGGCGCCTGTCGAACTGCTGAACGACACCAGTTGGTAGCTGAGGTTTAAAAGTGGAAGCGTGCTTTAGGCTGCACTTTCCCTCTTGCTGCCCCCTCTGCCTGACTCTACCTCTTAAACTCCATTAGAGACAGTGAGACAATGCTGCACGTAGACAGGTACATGCTGAGACAAAGGCCCCACTGACAGATATCCATACTTGACGAAGTCCAGAAGACCAGACTTTACAATGCGAGGTCACCGGAGAACAGTTGGCTCATGAAAACGTTCCCTTCAAACTGATGACAGTCAAGCTTTTTGAAACCAAATCAGTGCGCTTAATCAAAAACAGCAATGTCTATTTTACTTGTAATGGTATTTTCAGAAACCGTGTGTCAAAGCCTGTTTGATATGAAAGCTGAGGTCTTTGCAATTTTAATCAAGGTTCTACAAATCTATACGATTAAGTTACCTCATTATAAATGTTCCTCTCGAATACAAAACTTCAGTTAATGTTACACACAATGTTTTGTAAATCTATTTACAGAGAAGAATAGGCTCTAAAAGGATCTTTTCAGGAGCTTAAAACTTACTTTTAAGTCTAAATGTCAAAACAAGACCACATAAAAATAACTATTGTTATTGCCTATTGCAAGTGAGAACCTGAAATATTTGGAAGTAATAAATTAGGTGTCTGTTTTGGTTTTGATTAGTATTATTAGTCTAAATAACTTCTCTGATGTGTGGCAAAACAAAAACAAAAGCCTTGCAAATGCTAAATGGACATTTTTGTTTATTTATTTAATGCATTCAGCCATATATCTATCTCCATGCAGAGAAGTTAAATTATTGCTCAATTAAGCAACATCTCCAGGGTCCAGTGATGTTATCAGTCACGTGATAGGCAATTTCAAGCACGTTCGTGTGATAGATATTGTTGTTGAAAACATTCTTTAACGCTTGTCTGAACAGAGATAAGTTTTGTTTAGAATTCCATTTTAAATGACAGCAAATCCACAAGACTGTGGTCTGTCTTTTTCCTGCTTCAGTCTCTCTTAAATATAAAGATTGAACTAAGAAAAGTGCATTCAAACAATGTGAAAGCATTTGAATAAAACGTACAGAAAATATGTTCTTTACTGACAAAACTGCAGTGTTGCCATGTGAGATTGCATTAGGGGAGCTAAACATTAACCCACTGCAGTTTCCTGCTTTCCTAATACAAACTTCTGCTTCGAGCTGCAATTTGCAATGGTACAGATGCAGGTTATCTGCAGGAATTACATTGTTACCGTCTGGTATAGATTAAACCTGCAGATCCATTGTTAGTAAGTCTAGTATTCAATAGGCTGAACAGGTTTTGCTATATGTGGTGATGCAATTGTCATTCAGAAACGGTCTAAAGCTGACAATACAGCTCAAAGGTCATCCTGTCGGCTGCAGCTCAAACACTTTAGCCTGTTAATACCTAATAGATACAATCACCGTCACTTTTGGTGCAGCTACTGAAAAACAACTGTACAGTAAATGACTCTCAAGGTCAAACTTTAATTTTTCTCGGTGTATCCTTTTTCAGCCGCCCTTTTTCTCCAAGTGAATAAGGTCTTTGATTTATATGGGAAAGTTCCCCAGTGGTAAAGTAATCTCAAGGCTCTTTAAGTGCTCTTTTTCCTCGCTCTCTTTACACTTTTATTATCAACTCAGAAAAGTGGTTAAAGGGTGAGTTCTACTTTTATTTCACATTTATTGCACGTGTCACACAAAATAAACACCAGTCACATCAGAACTACAAAAATCTGAAACTAAGAAAAAGACATCTGACTAAGTAATTAAGTTCTTGCAACAGTCAAAAGAAAAGTGGTAAAACTTACAGAAAGAGGTAGAACTAAGTATTTATATTTTGCTCAAATTCATTTTGTAAGACTGTCTTTAAGGATTATTTTAAAGATTATTTAAATGCCTTCTTCCATAGTTCACAGTCTCTGAATATAAAATAAATTACCGTATTTTTCAGACTATAAGGCGCACCAAATTATAAGGCGCAATTTCAATGAACTGGTCTTTTTCAAACATAAGGCGCAATTTCAATGAACTGGTCTTTTTCAAACATAAGGCGCATTAAGCGAAACAACAGAGTCAGATAATCAAACTTTATTAAACTCATTCACAATAGCCACATAAAATCTGTTTGAGGTCAGCAACCAGAATTAATACATAAGGCTCACTGTCAATTTTTGACAAAATTAAAGGATTTTAAGTGTGTCTTATAGTCCGAAAAATATGGTAATATTGGTAGTGGAAACAGTATTTGAATCAAAATGTATATTTTTGCTACTAAAGTTTTATATTTATCTTTTTTTATGATGGTAAAACTCAATTCATTTTTTCTGTGGCAGTGAACATTTTGTCTTGAACTTTGTGAGAACATTTTCTTGCAGGGGGCCTTATTAAACAGTATTGTGAGGAATGAGACATAGAAGTGGTTCCGTTTGATTTCCCTTCAAAATCCCCCAGCCCCCATCCCTTTAATATCTGAAAAGCAGTAAAGCAATTTGTTACCAAACAAACACTCTCAGCTCTGTGTGGGGCTGGCACAAGTTCTCAAGTGTCGGGATGAGGCAGCTTCCTTCAGCGGAGGATTAAAATAGAAGGATGGGAGAGTAGTGGCTGTATAATTAATGGTATTGAAGCAAAGAGGAGGCTTGAGTGAATAGTTTGTGTGTTTGCTGTCTATAATTCTGCCTCTCCACATCAGGAGATGGGACTCAGCCGGGATGTGGTGGTGGGGCGGATAAACACTTGCAAGCCTGCTATTACTTCATTCTCAGACCGCAGGTGTCTGAGAGCAAAACAAATCAGAATAAGTCAACAGTGTTGCTCATCAGTCTCGTGTATTTAGTTTGAACTGATGGAGTGCTTTGACAGACCATAAGTCTGCAACCTTTCCAATCAAAGGAACCATTTTGGCCATCAGCCACCAAATAAAATCTGTCCAGAACTACAAAACCTATCTGTCAGTATTGCCAGATTAGGCGGTTTACCACCAAGTGGGTGGTTTTCATTCTGATTTCGCAGGTAAAAATTGTTTTGGGCAGGAGGGGATAATTTGGGCGGATTGGGCAGATCGGCGTTTTTTTGAGTTAACTTATTAAACACATTTCAAACAATCATTCATTATTATTTCATAGCAAAGCTCCTCTGACCTTTCTCCATCACTGATTGGCTACTGTCAACTGCCAGGGCGTTCACAACAGAGAACTGGTGAGACCGTTTTAGTGGGCACCTCGTTGAGTGGGCTGGCCCGTAGCGGCGGTACGTCGGAGCGGCCACCATATTGGATGTGGCAGAACTGCTGGTCAACTGATAGAAGGAAATTGACTGAACTTCATAAAGCACCATTGTACAAAGTGTTTTATGTTAATGCCTGTCATTCACACACACTAATATATTTGGAAAACAAGCAGGCACCAAAGACAACATTTATAACTTTTAAAGTGGTTATTAAAAATGTTTTCTTGAACATATGTATTATTTTGAGTGTTTACAACTACTAATGTGTGTAACACTACTGGTATTACTGTGGTGATAAATATAGAAATATGCATATTGAACATTTGTGTCTATAATAATCAGATCCTGAAATGTGACGTGTTGATTTTCTGAATAAAAGCACAAATGATCACATTTAACTGATTTAGATTAATCACATTGATGAACATATAAACACCAATACTGTATATGTGTGTGTGTGTGTGTGTGTGTGTGTGTGTTTTATTTATTTTTGGATTGGGCAAGTTTTTGTGTGATGGGGTGGTTTTTAACACTTTGGGCTGGAAAACCTCTACTCTATCTGGCAACAATGTCTGTGGTTTGAAATAAAACACATTACTGGTATATTTTATAATATAAAAACAATGTTTTTGTTTGTTTGTAAAACCTCAGAATGTAGGAAAAATAATTTGTGTGAAAAATCCCTTAGATACACATTTATGTGAGTCATTCTATATTTGTGGACAATTAATAAAAGTATCATGCTTTAAAACAAGAATGTATGCATTTCCTATTGTACCGGTATTTCCTGCCACTTTAATTGTTGATATGCGACTTATCTGTGCTGCTGGTTATCCATGCTGCTGCTCGCTTGCCTTTTTGCTGCTGTACTCATGTTTGGGCTGCTATAATGATTTACATTATTAGTGTTTAGTATACCGGTAGATCTTGCTATTTTTGAATGTAACTGGGACCTTGAGTACACAATTTCGTTCCACCTCATGTACCACATGTGATGCGAATGACAATAAAGAACATTTTTATTCAACCTTTATTTATACTGGGGCCGTGTCGTACACTTGTGGGAATTGACTAATTGGCAATTTCTGCCTTTTTCTGGCAGTCTCCATTGATTTTGGGTCCCTTCTGATGCGCAAGGAACGGATCCGATCCATGGTGCCGAAAATGGTGATTGAGTTTGTAAGTCTGGCTGTTTGATTTCAAGGCGTTCACATGTGTTGAACAGGAGAAGGTTTATACATAAAGTTTTACAGTGGTTTAAACTAATAAAGTGAGTTACATATGGTTTAAAACTAATAAAATGAGAATGTGCAGTATCCCTCCTTACTTTTGTATTTTAGTGCTTTGTTTTGTAGGAAGGATCATATAATTAGATTAGTTTGTAACACTGTCTTAGAAATGTCCCATGAGGTAACAGGGAAAATTTCAAAATTAGTCAGAATATCAGAGGATGGGATGAATTAAGAGTTTTTATTAATGATTTTCTGACTAAATGTTTATCAATTTTTATGTTAAGAGTTAATGCTTAATTCAACACTTGTGAGAAAAAACATTTTAGTTTAGTGTCAAGATGTTTCATTAAAGTCTTGAAGTGGGGGGTTTTGTGTGGCTTTGCTTCAAAGGTCCAGAGTTTCTTTGAATGATAAGGGGTCCCATCCTTCTCGAAAAACTGGTCTTTGATGGAATGAATGCATATCACCCATCTCACTTCAAACTTTGCAGTTCTTCTGAAAGGGAGTTAGGCAAATAATATGTTTCCATGCATCTCACAGCCAAGTTTGTGAGATGTTGATGAGCACAGCTCAGCAATTAAGGGCAGGCTGACCTTGTGGCTGATAGATGAAACAGAAAGCTTTTGACTATCTTGAAAAACAAAGTTTGATTGAAAACATATTTGATGGGAGTGAATGCTCACAACGGTATAAATAGAGAAGCGCTCGGATAAACAATTCGGAGTCAACCGTGGGTTTGATCAACGCCCGGTGTGCGCATTGATGACTTTTCTCTCGCCGAGAACAGAGCGGCTCCCCTGTTCAAAGTGTCAAAAGGTGAGAAAATACTGTAACTTGTTACACGTCAATGTTTTGAGATTGTGTGTATTTTAAGTTTTACTGTGGCGAGATTAAACAGACACTTTTAAATCTTAGCAGGAAACTTGTGTGCAGTCAGTACTGTGGCAGATTTAACTGACAATTATTTCTAGCAGGAGGACTGTTTGTATGTTTGAACATGTATGTTTTTACTTTTTCTGTCACAAGACTTCTTTAATAAATATTCATTATTTTTAATTAAGTCTGTTTGTTTTCTTCCAAACCAGTGAGTGTGCCCACCTTTCAAGAATCCAAAAAGATGATAAAACATTAACCATTTGGGTTGATCAATTATTTCATAAAACAGGCCGAGAAGGTGTAGAGCAGGGGTCACCAACGTGGTGCCTGCGGGCACCCGGGTGCCCCCAAGGACCATTTGAAGTGCCCCCGGACCTGTTCTAAAAATAGCACAACTCACTACTAAGCTGCATTTAAAATTTCATTTTATTCAGTTGTTATTCTTTTTTTGTATTTATATATATTTTAAAATGTCTATCTTAAAAATATGTTTATTATACATTTTTTTTCAATTTACGCTTTGTTATTTCCGAAGAGTTTATCAAACTGGTGCCCTTTGGTATGACTCCGTACCCACGAAGTAGCTCTCAGTTTCGAAAAGGTTGGTGACCCCTGGTGTAGAGGCAGGGCAGCCGGCTCAGGACCAGAAGGTCTCTGGTTCGATCCCCGGTCACGGCATACCTCGTTGTGTCCCTGGGCAAGACACTTAACCCCGAGTTGCTCCCGGTAGGACTGGCAGCGCCTTGCAAAGCAGTCTACCGCTACCGGTGTATGAATGTGTGTATGAATGGGTGGATGGTTGGTACTGTGAAGCGCTTTGGGGCCCCTCAAAGGGGGCTGGAAAGCGCTATATAAGTAAGCTCCATTTACCATTTATACAGTTTAATCATATTGAACCTCGGAGACTCATTTACAAGTAAGACCTGTTTTAGACAAACAGACAGAAATATGGAAAAGAGAAAACACGGGAGGAGCATTCATAAGCTTGAACCTTGAACTTGAACTAATCCATCCTAATAAACCATTAGAGTAACTTCACAACTTCCTTCGAATGTGTTAAAAACGCTTTATTCTCTGGTGGATTTCAGAGAAAGATCAAACTTGAAAGTTAGATTAATGAAGAAGCTAACGGGCTAAGAACAAGCTACTTCACTAATCACGTTAATCTTTTTGAATTTTTATTATTTGTGTCATTCTGTCACAAGCATTTCGTTTACAATTTTGCACAAATTTAGACAGAAAACTGCTCAAATTAGCCTCTTTTATGGTTCTAAACACAAGAGAGAACAGGATATAGTTATCAGAGTACAGTACAGTATATGCATCAGCATTTATTTTCATATTACACTGTAGTTTGGGTTGAAGCTACAGGAGCCACTGCAGAGGAACTAAAGAGATGCATGGGACCTCAAAACTACAGATGCAGACCCCTGCACTAAACTGATGCTACATCAGCTGTAACAGAGTTATGGAATAAATAAAGAAGGGTGTCATTGGGCAAAAAATCAAAACGTTAATTAGACCATATGGAGAGGTTTCAGTGTGTTGCACAGACTGCCACAGGCATCCAGCGAACACACAAACTGCCTCCCAGCAGCGAGCCATCATTCTCTGCACATGTTTGCCCACATCAGTGAGCACTGCTGGCTCAGCACAAATCACATCTGGAAATAAACCAATACACTCATTTACTCCTATGGCCCCATTATTCCCACCACAAACAAACTAATCAATCAACTGGTGATCGCAATTGAAGATTTAGTATAATCAGCTGTGACAAGAGGCCAGTCGAATCAGATATACAGTATCTGACTGTTTATCAGTCCCAGTCTGACACAGCAGCCAGAATACTGTTCATGCGCATAATAACAGAAGCCAGTTTTACACACGAGTACTGAATGTTTTTTGTAAATATATGCAGAGAATTCAATCTGGTTTATTTCCCCTCCCCAGAGAAAGGAGATGATGTGAAAAGTGGCTGTGTTTTTCTGTGTTTACAGCACTGTGAACAGCAGATGAAGCACTTTTAGGAATGCTATGTTGATATCAGTACCACAAGTGAATACATGTATCCACATCAAGGCTGTACTGTATACAGGTCAGCAGAAGAAGAAAAAAAAAAAGAATGAAGAGGAAACTTCCCAGCTCACAAAAAATCTCTGTAAAATTACCTTCATATAGTGCCGGCGCTTTGGTGTGGGGGATAAGCGCGCGGCACATATTGAGGCTGAGCCTCTCTGCAGGCGTCACGGGTTCGCGTCCTAGACCCGACGAGCTGTTTCTGCAGTGTCTTCCCTCTCTCTACCCGTTTCGCCCTCTCCCTCTACAATAAAGGCCACTAGAGCCCAAAAATGTAAAAAAAAAAAAATTACCTTCATATAGTCTTGTTTCGAACTATTCAGACTATTTAGCTAAAACTGATGTAATAAATCAATCAAACAAAATCCATTCCTTCATAATCCAAGCCTTTAAATTGTTTGTATATTAGGTCGATTTTTACTGTTTAAAACACCAACAAGTTGCATTTAAGAGCAAGAATGCATCTGCCTAACATGCAAATGTGAGACTGGGATGGGGACAGGGTCAGGAAAAGTAATTTATGTCTTCTTGTACGACTGTGTTTGAGCAGCAAGGTCGAAGGACAGCAGGCTGACAGATTCTCATCCTAAAGCGGACGTGTCGATATGACAGAAGCCTGTGATGTTTGGAAGTCATCCACTGGCCTGTCTGCTCACATCCTTCGCCTGATTACACAGGTAGCAAACATATCCCAGATGGCTATGAGGAAAGAATCCTGATGAGCCTTTCCACACCACAACAAAAATAAAATACCGTAATCCAAAGTATTACATGACTGAATTAGGCCACGATAACAAATTTTACTGGGTGATTAATTGTCTCAGAAATTTTGCGATAAACGATAATATTGTTTGAAATTTGGCAATACAGGTAGTCCTCGACTTACGGCAATCCGACTTTACTAACGCATCATATTAATAAAAATATGAAATTAAAAAAATATATATAGATGTTATTTTTTGTGTGTGTTTAAATGTTCTTGATTTCATGTGTACAGCACTTTGTTGCAGCTGTGGTTGTTTTAAATGGCTTTATAAATAAAGTATTATTAGTATCATTATTATTTTTATTATTATTTTTAAGCCGATTTATGCAGTTTCCACCAGTTTTCGGCAGTCAGTTTTCGGAAGTGCCCGCCAGTTTAGCCGTAGCCAGTTAGCTCCGGCTTTGACAGCCGGCTTCGGACGGACCGTGTCCGATCAGAGGTTCCTGCGCTCGGATACATGATCTGGAGCTGAACGGCGGTTTTGCGGAGGGATGAAGGAAAAACGACGCTGTGGACCGCGTGAAGCAGCAGACAGCAAGCCGGACCGGAGTAGCAATGAGCTAACATTCTAACAAGCCTTGCTGTAGGATGGACAGGTGGATGCTAACACCCCACAGGGGACACCGAGCCGACGGGCGGCGGAGAGGCCAGCTGCGGCCGGGAGCTCGCCTCGATGTCCGCCTGGCAGCCTAAGATGTTGGATGGACACCGAGCTAACATGCTAAAATGCGGACAAACAGCTGCGGCAGCCTTGGAGGGGCTAACGCTAACGGGCGCAGCCAATGGCGGGGCTAACATGCTAACGCGGCGCAGCTTGTTTTGGATGGACACCGTGGAGAAACGGCTCTCAGTAAGTTATTAACTCTTTTTCTGGCTCCAAATGTATGGAGTTAACATGCTAACAGTCCTTCCTGTAAACAGTTTGGACCGCGTGAAGCAGCACGAAGCTGCAGAGCTCAGACGTGCAAGAGCTAACATGCTAAAAGACAGAGACAGGCTTAAACTCCACATGATTTTACCTTTAATCTTAGTTGATACTATCGTTGATTTTTACTCGATTTTATCACTTGTTTTTATTTGATCTTTGATTTTTGTTGCACTTTGTAGCACTTTGAGATTTTCATTAATGAAAAGTGATTTTTGTTGCACTTTGTAGCACTTTGAGATTTTCATTAATGAAAAGTGCATTATAAATTAAATTCATTATTATTATTATTATTAACCAGCTCAAAGTAAGAAATTTACTTTTTATTAAGGTTAAAAATGTAATGTACGTGTTTTTTGATAATTATGTAGGGTACTGTGTTAGGATAGGCAAAGTGCTTGGTAACTTGGTAACTGTACAGTACCGTACATGTATGTGTATAAGTGACGGCTGGTGTGTGTTGTCCGACTTACGGCGATTTTCGTGTTACGAACGGGCGTAGGAACGGAACTCGTTTCGTGAGTCGGGGATCACCTGTATATGGTAATTATTAGGCATGTAACGGTTGTAGTGGGTATACCGAACCGTTTCGGTTCGGCACGTTCGGTTCGGTCCACCTACGTACCGTTTCGGTTATTTTTTCACTCATTGAACGTTAATATATGTGCCACGGAACAAAATTTCCTGGGCGCGTTTCAGCATGGAGCTATTGTCGCGAAGCACGCGCTGCTCGCGTAGCCTTTAGCCGTTAGCTTCTCACTGCGGTCTCATGTTTGGGGAACGTTTCTTGTTAAAAGACGAGCGGCGCGCACATTCAAGCTGTGTGTGTGGACGTTGTTTCATGAAGAGACTGGCTCTGCAGCAGACAGCACGTCTCACGTGAACGCGCTTGAAACTACGTCATCGGAATGTGAACGAGCAGCTTGCAACAGCGCTAATAAGAACAGCTGCATTTAAACTACTTTTATCAGGTAAATCATATCAGTCCAGAGCAATAACACAAACTGAGTTTTTAAATATCTGAATCTCTGTCTGAATGTTGTTATTATGCGCAGGCTTTAAAGTTATTGATCCTCGCTACGAACATCCATCACTCAAAAAGTGCAGAACTTTATGAAAAAACTAAAACTGATAACAAGACCTGGAGCAAAGCCCTGCCCTAATGATGAGTGAGAGATTCAACCGTTCAAGAAGAGGTATTGTTCTTTTATTATATTATCTGTGGAATGTTCTGGAGAGTGATGTTAAAAATGCAAAATCAATGTATACATTTAAGAAAAAGGTCAAAAAGGACTTGCTCAAAAACTATATATGATGTAGCTTAGTGTGTTTGTGTATTACAGTTAGAAAAATTAAGTAGTTATTCATTTTGTGATGTAGTTTGTGTATTACAGTTAGAAAAATTAAGTAGAGTTATTCATTTTGTGATGTAGTTTGTGTATTACAGTTGAAAAATTAAGTAGAGTTATTCATTTTGTGATGTAGTTTGTGTATTACAGTTAGAAAAATTAAGTAGAGTTATTCATTTTGTGATGTAGTTTGAAGGTTATCATTGTTTGAACAAACTGTGAAATAAGGGGCAGATATAATAAGATTTCATCTTCTTTCTGCTCCTTTCATTTTATCCTACTTGTATTCTTGTATCTGATGAAACTGTTTTGTATTGTTCTTTTAAAATGAATGAATAAACATCAAATCAAAATTATCTAAATAATCTTTTTTATTCAAAATCATAATCTTATTAACTTTTTTTTTAATTGTGTTTTATTTCCAGTCTGGGACAGACATCCACCAGAGATCACCTGCAGCTAAGAAGTGTGTGATGACTGAACTGAACTCTGAACTTTTCCAGCACCTGTCCCACCAAGAAGAGGTTGTGAGTACAGTAATGAGGACAAATACAGCCACACTGATGCTACTGGACAAAAACTTGATTAGTTAGATTGTAAACAGTCTGTTGCTGCTTATTGTTCTGACTGTTATTGTATTTATTAAGATTTTTATTATTGTTAAAATAGTTTTATTGTAGAGTGCTGTTTATTTAAAATATCATCCAAATGGGTCACTTTTATTTATTACTACAATACTGTACAGTACAAACGTATTTTTGGCATATTTTCAAAATAAACATTTTGTAAGTCTTTATTTTGTCCTTTTTTTTAATACCGAAAATAAACCGAACCGAGCCCTCCTTGTAGTTGAACCGAACCGAAATGTGATTTTAGCGTACCGTTACACCCCTAGTAATTATTGTCAAATTTAAGATGAAATTTTTAATTCGTTTTGCATGTAGTATCTTTTTTGACCACTTGATGGCAGTATAAAACTGTTTGAACTGAAGGATGGATAGTGGGGGAGTGAGCAGCATGTCTCTTTAAGAAAAATGGGAGTGATGCCCCTTGACGTGACACAGACTGTCTCTCTTCGGTTTTCAAAATGGCGGACGCTCAGTGTGGTTTGAGCTCTTTAGCATAGCACCCTGATGCATGCTCAATAATCCAGGTAGAAAAATCTAAAAAAGCTAAGTCTGGTCCTCTGGACATTCAAAAAACAAAAAAAAACAAAGCAAAAAAATTGTAGAAACGTTTCGTCTTTCGTCCGAAAGACTTCTTCAGTCTGAGATGCTGCATTCAGCTCAGTCTTATAAATAGCACCCTCTCACAGTGGATCAACCAGTTTGCTGATGACAGCCAAAACCAGCTGCTCACATGATCAAGGAGAACCATGCGCCTAACGATGGATCGTTAGCACCCTGATGGTTGTTTGCTATTCACAGAGGGCTGAGTGATGTCCAGAGGACCAGACTTAGCTTTTTTAGATCTTTAGCGTAGCATTTTTCACACAAAGCTTTCAATAAAATAAAATAAATCAGTAAACAAGTTCTCAGCTTCTTTTTGCAGAGAAAAACAACTTTTTACACGAAGGCACTGGTTTCAACTGTGAATTTTGGAACTTCGACAAGACAGAGTTTTTTTTTCCCCCCGAGGTCAGCCTGTTAGCTTAGCTCGTAGCTTAGCTTCTCAGCTTAGCTGCTTTTAACGATCCAAAAACGTGATTTTGGAGGGTTAAAATGGCTTTTAAAGGGAAAAGAGAAAGGGAGGGGTCAGTGAAGAACACAGAGTTGAGACTTGTCATCCAGTGTCTTCAGTAGAAAGAGAGACACGAAGAAATGATAAAGCCAATAAATGAAAATGAGGTAGATAATTTTCATTTATTATGTGATTAATGGATTTATTATTTATCGCAAAACTGGGGAAGAAAATAAGTTGAGTGGTGTGCAAAAATGTTTACTCAGATGGGGATTTATTGTTGTTATAATAGAGGATAAACCTTTTCTAAAGGTCTTTAGATAAACAATTCTTGTGTGTCAGTTCTTTTAAATAGAAGTTTAGACAAAAAAAGGGTTTATGTGAGGTTTTGGACATTGCAGAACTATCTATAGAAAACATCTAAGATTTGAAAAGAATAAAAGTAAAATTTATAATAGCTAAAAAGGCTATCAAAATGCTTAACAACAGGATGCCTTTAGGAAGATTTAGCGGTCACAATAGAATTATGGTTTATTCCAGTTTTGGTCTCATACCTGCCTTAACCTGCACAAACAGGATTATATATATATATATATATATATATATATATATATATATATATATATATATATATATATATATATATATATATATATATATATATATATATATATATATATATATATATATATATATATATATATATATATATATATATATATATATATATATATATATATATATTATATATATATATATATATATATATATATATATATATATATATATATATATATATATATATATATATATATATATATATATATATATATATATGTATATATATATATATATATATATATATATATATATATATATA